>JABANP010000041.1:0-223481 GCA_013115135.1 Perkinsus olseni
TGCTGATTGATGGTATGTTGGTAGATTCGAGATTGGTGTCCAATCTGGGTTGGCTGTCCGAGAAGACCCTAGAAGTGGACAGATATTCGTCTACAGCATGAGTGACGACTCGTTTGTAGGAAGTCAACGATGATCTCTTGTCGAACACTCACAACTTGTACTTCCTACTTCTCAGGCACCAGAGAAAACCTTGCTCACCACCTTTGAGTGGGAGCCTATTAGGAATCCACGATCGTAGGTATTACCTACGCGACGCCGTCCACGCCGATGGCCTCCTCGGCGTGGCGTCTCGGTCTGATGTAGCTCCGAAGCTGAAGTTGTCCGTAACAGCCATCCTTCGACCAATGGATGAGCTAGTATGGGTTTTTGTATTATCTTCAGCACATTTCATTTCTACTCACTTTTCATCATCACAGCCGCTCTGAGTGGTCCCCTCAGAACGGATCGCTTCATGCAAAAAGTCACTTGGTGACTAACCTCTTCTCTGTAGCAGTCAGTGCTACAATTTTGGCTGAGGGCAGTTGTTCAGTTGTCGAGTTGATTTGGCAGTCGGTCCGCTCCGCGTACATCAACAGATAGTGACTCACTAGTCATCTTACAGGGACAATCCACTTCCCCGGGACGCACGGTTGTGTCCAAGCCGTTTCATCTTCCAAACGCTGCCAAGATACCACATTCTCCGTACTTCGTTCGCCGCATTAATCCGCAGCGGGAGAGCAGCGCAGCCGCCTGGGCAACGCTTGCTGAATCTCGCTGTGCCTCTCCGAGATTTACCAACGAGTTCAGTTTGTAATCAGTTCGAATCGGTTCTAAAATGTGTTTAAAGAAGAGGCGTTTCGAATGACTGCCCAGCAGTCCTCGGCAGACAGCAGTCGAGCGGTTACACGAGAAGCTGCTGAGGTTGATCGTTGATCGAGAGATCTTATCTCGGCGTCAGGTCTCAGGCATAACGCCGCGGATACGAGTATTATACGACCCACAAGAATGAGTGGAAGTGACCCACAAAATGCCAGGTTGACGAAGATACGCATGAGTTCTACTCACGACCACTTTACGTTGAACTAGTTGAAGTCCCGAGGCGGGCCAAAAACTGAAGAACATTAGTCGAACAGGGAGGGCGAGAGAGCATGACAACGCAATGTACAGACGGATAGTATCCATTGGATGCTTGACATCGACAAGCAGCAGAAGCCACTGGTAGTGGAGGGCCTCTCTCAGCTGACTGTCAGTAACGGACATGGCGGACTTGGATGCTCAGCACGATCACAGAAGAGGCCTTCTGGTGCTACCGGAATTTTCTGGCGCATCTTTCGATACTAAACTTACCGAAATCGTCAAGTTCTTTTCACTAAATTAACGTTGCATAAGAATCGACTCAAAACTGCGTGATCCTTCCGTCCGATCTGGCATGCTGTCCAACTTCCTATGGTGTTATCACTTGAAAGAACGGCAACAGCGTGACTGATGGCGGTCTACAACAGCACAATCATGAACATGAGGACAGCATGAGGGAGCAGCGGCGGCGGCTCTCAACAGAAGGCACACTGAATGGTATGTGATGATGATCATGATGCTTTCATGTACACTGAGGGATGGGAGAAGGCTCTGAAGATGTTACTAATGCTACTCGTCACGGCGCCGAACTTATCCTGGAGGCGCCCCATCAAGTTCCTCACACCAGCCTTGAACCGTGCCTTGCCGCGTCTTTGAGTGATAGCGAGCAGACCCTGTACTGACTCTGAGTACGGCCGGGCTCCTTTCAGCAGGGTTTCGGGGTTCGAGTCCATCTCAGTGAAATAAGTGTGCATCATCGCCCCCATCATGACCAGCCTCCCAACATTCAACCCGTGACCTTTCACGAGATTCCTGATCTCATTCGACAGGCCGTCAATGATCTCAGCGATCAAAGCGATCATCTTTGACAGGCCCAGCAGGGCGCTGGACACCAGTGGTGGTGCGAACTCAGCAGTGGCCCCGAGGACAGAGGCTCCCACTGTCGCCACCATCGCTCCAACGGCAGTACCGCAGTCGAAGGACGACCTGGCGCAGCCGAGGCCACAGGTTTTCACTAAACCCGTTGGTGTTCTGCGAACAATCTGTGGAGCATCGTGAGCGTATCAGGCTGGGCTCCATCCCAGCAGGACAGGGCTTTGTAGCATTTACCCATCATCAGCGATTCCCCGTGAGAACAGGGTGGGTCGATCATTCGACCGAAGCTGCCGTCCATCGGGCACTTGCACCAGAACATGCGGTGAGTCTTGCCGAAGTAATTCTGAAACTCATCTTTGCAGAATTCCCGGCAGTTCCTTTTGCACTTCCAACCGAAGCCGGGTCGATTTCCACTCAGGCCGGGGCCGTCGCACATGGCTTTCCTATTTTCCCTTTTTTTCATCAGTTTTCGCCAACAGAACTTCGGGCTCGATCGGAAGGACTCCGTCCACTGTACGGATTTCTCTCGGATCCTCCCAAGCTCACCTGTCTCCGCCAGAGAGGCGACCTCGTCCAGATCAGAGTCCCCGATTGGTCCCCACTTGTCCTCTGGCCAATACTCGCACATCAGCTCCATGACCTCGCGGTCCTCGCCAGACACAGCGTCGAAGGACCCTTGGCGACCGCAGAGGCCGTCATCGCCTGAGGTTGAGTTGAAGGCGGGGAAGAGGTCTTCAGGGTAGGCCAGGGCGGTGAGTAGGAGGGTCGTCGTGGTGGAAGTCATGATGGTGGTGATGGTCATAGTAGAAAAGGGGCCTGCTGACGACGGTGATGATGATAAGGAAGAGTGCGTAACGCAATGAGCTCTCGGGGAATATGAGAACGACAACGGGAAGCGATAGTCTACCCAAATTCACCATGGACGTATCCAAGGTTGAACCTCGGAAGATTCCAAGTAACTCAAGTATCGATCGCTCGCATTCAGAAAGGATACTCGACGAGCGATCTTCACACCAACTGCACCTCTCCTGAAGGGAGGGCGTAGTCAAAACCCTCGACTACCAGCCTTACAACAAAGGCAGTAAGAATATTTTCATCATCGGCCGACCTCCTTTTTTCCAGTGGAAACAAGACACGTCAAGCGGGATAGAGTATACGGTCCAGAAGTGAGCCCCTCATCATCAGCCTTAACAGTTGGATAAACGAACAGTGCCCGTAAGGGCAAACTTCCGAGAATGATCGAAGAGCGTCCAAATGACAGAACCGCTCGGATTCTTGCTAAATCTTGCGCACTTCGTGATGAGCACGGTTGCCCAACGACCAGTCCAAACCGTCGCCTAAGCTGCCACTGTCTTTGCCTCTACTATCACTAATGCCGCCCCAAAATCTGTTTTCGTGACTCCCATCAACTTCTCGATGACTTCCGTGTCGCTTCGCCCTGCGACCGTCGGTGGGGTTCGAGCGCCGTCCTCTTCCGTCGTGCTTTGCGTGCTCCCTTTCGACCTCCGTCGACCCTCTACTACTACCGACCAGCTCATCGTCATTATCATCACCTTTGCCTGGGTTCAGTGCTGTTTACCTTCGCTTACAGGCTCCTGGGTGTCGTTGCCACTTTTTCTTCTCCCCCACTTCTGTGATGCTCTCTCGACTGCTAACTCGCGGCCCTCTCCGAGCCACCGCAGCGACCATCGCCGCCCGTACCTGCCTTCCGGCCACGTCCCGTCTTCTGCACACCACCGCCCCTCGGTTGGCTGCCAAGGTCGTCAGCAACCCCGTCGCCTGCTTCTCGATCAAACCCTTATTTTCGCAGGTATCCCCGGCGGAGGTGACTTCCATCCTCGAGGAACGCATCGCTGGTTTCAAAGACCATAAGGACGTCGATGAGGTCGGCCTGGTCCTGTCTGTAGCAGACGGCATCGCCCGTAAGCCCCTCGGCAACCACCACAGCCGCGCCGTCGAAGTCCTTCCCTTTGGCAGGTATCTATGGCCTTAACAACGTCCAGGCGGGAGAGATGGTTGAGTTCTCCTGCGGACTGAAGGTACCCGGACCAGCAGCACTCGATGAGGATTCTATTAATTATTGCTTGCTTTAGGGTATGGCCTTGAACTTGGAGACCGATAATGTCGGCGTTGTCGTTTTCGGTGAGGATCGTAACATTCTTGAAGGAGACTCCGTCAAGCGTGAGTGCTGCCGCTACACCTGTCCTCCGACCGAGAGTGTCCCCGCGCAGGTACGAAGGCCATTGTTGATGTCCCCGTCGGGAAGGAGCTACTCGGCCGTGTTGTGGACGGCCTCGGCAACCCGATCGATGATATGGGACCGATCAACGCCAAGCAACGTAGGCCAGCCGACGCTAGGTTGGGGCTCGAGCGAAGACTTTCTGCTGTTTCAGGCAGCCGTGTCGGAAGTGAAGGCCCCCGGCATCATTCCCCGTCAGTCTGTGAGCGAACCTATGAGTACTGGACTGAAGGCTGTCGACTCCCTCATTCCGATTGGCCGAGGGCAGCGTGAGCTCATCATTGGTGATCGCCAGACCGGCAAGACGGCCATTGCTGTTGATACGATACTCAATCAGAAGCAGGTCAATGAGAACCCCGACCCGACGAAACATCTGTGAGGCTCACTCGAGGTCGAGACGCTGTCTAAAGTTTCTCCTCAGTTACTGCGTGTATGTCGCCATCGGCCAGAAGCGATCCACGGTCGCTCAGATCGTAGAAGTGCTGAGGAAGTTCGGGTAGGCCCTCCCTGGGGCGATTGGGGTTGTTGTTTTCATCATCTCTCGTCAGTTGCATGAGCTACTCGACGGTAGTGGCGGCGACGGCCTCCGACCCAGCCCCTCTGCAGTATCTTGCACCCTACTCCGGTACGAGACAGGTCGACCTCTCTGGATTCGCTAGAGCGTTGCTGTTCAGGGTTGCGCTATGGGCGAGTACTTCCGCGACAACGGCATGCACTCTGTCATCGTGTATGACGATCTCTCCAAGCAAGCCGTGGCCTACCGTCAGATGTCTCTGCTGTTGAGGAGGCCTCCGGGACGTGAAGCTTATCCTGGTAGGCCGAACGGGATGATAGAAGTCCGTCACCACCGGGTCTGCTGGTAGGTGATGTCTTCTATCTGCATTCTCGTCTACTCGAGAGAGCTGCCAAGATGAACGCCCGCACCAAGAAGGGTGGCAGTCTGACGGCCTTGCCGATCATCGAGACGCAGGCTGGCGATGTGTCCGCCTTCATCCCGACCAACGTCATCTCCATCACTGACGGACAGATTTTCTTGGAGTCCGAGCTCTTCTACAAGTAGGTTACAATTTCGTGGCGCGCGAAATCTCGTACCTATTTTTTCAGGGGAATCCGCCCCGCAGTAAATGTGGGTTTGTCCGTGTCTCGAGTGGGCTCTGCGGCACAGACGAAGGCGATGAAGCAGGTGCGTCGTCACTCGAGCTGGATGTAGCCGATCGTACGCCATCAGGTTGCCGGTACCCTTAAATTGGAGCTGGCTCAGTATCGTGAGGTCGCTGCCTTCGCGCAGTTCGGTTCGGATCTGGACCAGACCACGCAGCAGCAGCTCCTTAGGTGGCCTAGAGTCTTTAGTCTCAGCATCTATGAGACTTGTCGTTCCCTTCAGAGGTGGTATCCTGACCGAGCTTCTGAAGCAAAGGCAGTACAGCCCGATGGCCACCGAGGTCGAGGTCGTCACCATCTACGCCGGCGTTCGGGGATACCTCGATAAGGTCGCTCAGAAGGAGATCCCGAGGTGGGCGGCGCAGGGGGAATTTCGTGGCGCAGCGGTCATCATGATGGCAGGTTCGAGACCATGTGGCTTGAGCACGTCTCACAGAATCACCCCGATATTCTGAAGGCCATCAGAGCGGAGCATCTCATCTCCGATACGACCGAGGAGAACCTGAAGAACGCCATGGACGAGTTCCTCACCATCAACGAGTTCGAGGCTCGTCATGCCCAGTAGAGCAATTTCGTGGCGCGTGACGTTGGCAGAGGCGCATCACCCGAGACCAGAGGCTGAGCCTTCTCCTTTTTCTTCAACATTGTGACGATTATCGTGTTGTAGCCACAGTCTGCTGTTGCTGGTGCTCTGAGTCCGTCGGTGGCTCGGCGGCACCCAGACAGCTATGTTAGGGTTTCGGCACTCTGCGAGGGTTTGCGTATCCTTCGTGGGTTGATACCATCTGTATCAAGTTGAGTTTTTGTCTTTGTTTCTTCCGCCGTTTTCCTTCTACCAGCGGTCAGTAACAAATAATGGGAATCCACTCACGGCGCCTCCGAGGTGTCCGACTGCAGCTGCTCGACTTCGAGACAGACGCCAAGCAGATCGAGAAATTAACGATCCTGGCCAACGATAAGTGCGGAACCAAGAAATGTGAGTTGGGCGAGGAGTGGTAGCGGGCTCCGACGGAGGCTCGGCAGGGCGGTCGATGCTCTCGACATTACGGCGAGAAGCGGCTGAGGACCAGAGGGTTGTTGTGACGTTCGAGCAGAGCGCTAGGACGAGAACTATAGCGGGCTTCCTTTGGTAAGCCATGCGCCCGGGTTCGATCCCTGGTGGGGGTATTTTTCTGTATATTGCTGTTCATTGTGGTAGGTTCTCTCTGAACTCCTCCAGAGAAGCGATAATTAGAGACACTTGGGTGTCGCCTCGGCGAAGGCGTCAAGGGCTGGCGTCCGATATGGTCAGCTGGTTCGATGATGATCGCCTCCCTCCCCCTCACTATGCTGGTGTAGGTGCTCCATCTCGTAGTGTTCTTGGTCGGCTCCCCGGCCCTGTCGGTGCCCCGTCGCCGTCGCAGTAGCAGCAGTGGAGGGGTCGCCACCAGCGGTCGTGTTGGCAGCGCAGCGCCGATCACCGGAGGCTTCCTGGCCAAGCCCGAGCTGCTCTCCTTACAGAAGTTACTGGCGTACCCTTTGCAAGGCTCGTCGACCTTCTGGGCATCTCTGGGCTTTGTGCGAGATCCGACTCTTCCGGGCTGTCTCAAACTCGACCGGGAAGATCTTGTGAGTTGTGCGATGGATGGTATGGCAGTATCTCTGCCTGGCTCAGATACACTTGATACAGACTCGAGCTTGACGATGTCGCGCGCCACAAAATTGATGACGAAGTCGTCGCTGTACCCTATTATTACGGTGTCTCTCACTAACAACGGAGACAGCGGTGTAACATAGATGAGGTGCCCTCCTCCCCCTCGAGGGGGGTGGCTACTCGATACATGTATAGTTGATAACGTTGCATATCTTAGCAGAAGCAGCAGATGAGCTGACCACAACGCTGGCGGTCTGTATGGTACTGATGATACCTCTTGTCGAGGACTTGCGTGGGGGCAGGGTGGTTGTTGATGCGTTACTGTCAGCCATTCTGTCGTTTCGCCTTCCTTCTCGTCTTTCCTTGTCCCCTCTTCTGCTTCCCGGCCCTAATTTCCTGCCATTCATCATGAGGACACCGACTAGCACAACGCCAAATACCGCAGCATCGACGACAGACTCCCCCTCGCCGCCGACGACACCCGTGGCCAAGCGTTCTGGACGGACTCGAGGAGCCAAGCGGAAGACTCCCTCTGCCACCCAATCGACAGTTAGCAGCAGCAGTGGTCGGCGAGGCGGCTACGAGCCCGCCAAGGCAGTTCCCGAGGTGAGCTCGATCTCCGCTGCAGCCGCGGCTTTGATGCCTTTGCGTGCAGGTGCTCGGCTCCGTTCGACTGCGGTCAGTTCACGCGAGAGTGCTGTCTTGGAGTGCCGACTCGGATTTGCTCGTCTCTCTGCAGCTTGGGTCCGATGATGGTCTGAGAAAGTGTAAGCGGAAGTGGTTCCTGAATGGTCCTTCGTGAGGGTATAATAATAGGGACGAGAATGCTGACGATGATGCGGAGAGATGGCGGCTCACAGTCCGATCCGGATCACCGCGTTGTCGTCATATTTGACGCCAACGTCTCGATGGCGAAGGAGCCTCGGGTGTCCGGGTTCATGTGGTAGGCGAGGGGAGGCTGCTGCCGTGAGATGGAGTATCGTATCTCTGGTAGGTTTAGCAGCAACTCCCCGAGCGAGATCATGATCCGAGACACTTGGGTGGACCCCCAGCGGCGTCGTCTCGGAATCGGTTCCCGGATGGTGGGCTCATCATCATCGTGGCTGGTGTCGGCTAGACTGCGCTCGTCCAGGTGCAAATCTTCGCGACGACGATGGTGTCTTCCCTGACGGGGGACCACAGCAGCAACTCGAGTAGCGGCAGCAGCAGTAGTGTATCAACACGGGCCTCGACGAGTGGCGACGAGTATGCAGCAGAGTATCAACCTGTGGACTTCGACCCGAAGATCTTCCGAGTGTTGGCCCTCCCGGCTCCGGGCAGCACCACCTTCTGGGAGAGCAATCTCTTCTCTGGCGATGGCCAGTCAGGAGGCTTCTTGCAGCTCACCTGGGACGCTATGGTGAGTTGAATAGCCGGGTGAGGATGGCTGATGATTCTGTTCAGGTGCGATTGGCCCAGCCCGGAATGGACGCGCCGGAGACGCCGAGTCGGAAAGCGGCCAGGACGTCATCGACGGCCTCTTCATCGCGAGAAACAACAACGACGTCGAAGTGATGTGGAACAGCGCTGAGGAAATGCAAGATTGCAAGATCTTTGGAGCACGATCTTGTTCCGTTTTGAGAGGTTTCCTGTTGCTGCTGTTGCTCTCGTCGATAGTAGCGGATCTCGGCTGCTTGTGTGTTGAATGATGATGATATTATTGGTATTCATCATAACGTAATATTTGCTTCGCTCCGCCCAAAAGATTCGCTGCTGATATCGTCGTCGTCGTTGCTGCTGCTGTACTATTGTTAGCTTCTTCCCGTTGCCCCTCTCCCGCCTTCCCGTCGAGGAGTTCTTGTACCATCAGAAACATAGTTGCATTGTTGCCATACTTGAAGTCAGTGGTGGGCGTCTGCGGCGGAATTGTGATCGCGGTGGCGGCTGCTCCTGGTCCGTGTCGCTGATCGATTCATCCACCAGGGTTCCACTCAGTCCGTACCATTACTAGCTCCACGCTCTGGCATTGAGTTAGTCACCCCCAGTCGATCGTAGTGGTCACTGGGTCATGCGGATAGAGGGAAGGTTAGCTCACAACGCTGATGCTGCGCCGGCAGTCTTCGATAGCCCGCCAGTTGAGCCATCGTGGCGGGGGGCTGATTCGTCCATTGATGAGATGGAAGGCCTTACTTACTATCCACCTTCGTCGCAGCGTGTGGTCAGCCTCCGATTTCTCGCCGGCTGCGGTGCTCCCTCCCACTCAGGATTGTGTATTTTGAAATGTCTGTTGGTCGGCCATCTCTCGACCCCTTATCGTCGTCGGCTGCAACTCCCGGAAGCAGCAGCAGCAGCAGTCGGGATCCTTTGAAGAATCCATTTCAACTGGCATCGCGAAGCACTGATGTAATATTAGGCGGGTAGCGTGCGGGTTCGTACCACTCCTTTCGTAGTTCAAGCCTGTCAGCGGCTCCAATGCCGCTGCTCCCGATGAATCACCCTGTGGAGCTGCAAAGGGCAGTCCTCCGAGCGCTGCCGCCACCACCCGAACCTACCACAGCGTAGAGGAGTTCATGGGCGGGTAGCGGAAGCGGAAAGCATCCATTGCGACGTATGGTGGATTTGTAGGGCTGATTTCGGAGGGCCCTCGGTTGGGACACTTCCCTCCTCGTGGGAAGGCGCCGCTGCGGCACTGAAAGACGGGAAATTCAAAGTGGCTGTGAGGATGGCAGAGGCAGGCGGGGAGGTGAGATGCTGTGGGAGCATCCGGAGCATAGAGGGGTTGACTCTCAGAATTCGACTGGGGAGGAGCGGCATTTGTGGGGCGCAGTGAAGGTGTACTCGCTGATGATGTTGTCCGATTGGACTCTGGTGAGCTATGGATGGGCTGATGGACGGGAGTTATGATGATGACAGGCTGGTGAGGAGATCGCCGCCATGCAGGCAGTGATGGAAGAGGATGATGCTGACCTTGACTCCGCGAAGTTCTGGATATCCTTGTGAGGAGGGCTGCTCTGGAAGGCCCAACAACCATTTGGCGAGGCCCGCACTGCAGGGTGAACTAAACTGATACGCAAATTACTTTTTTTGGAATAACTTGCTTATTGACCATCTCTGAGGAGCTTACTGATAGTGATAACGAAAATTAATTGGCAACGTTCGGAACGGTTCTGTCGTTCAACGCTTTGTTATGGGGGAGCGAAAATTTTGGGAGAACAGATATCTGTTGCCCTCGACACTCTGTCGTGTGTAGGTACTCCGCACTGCTGCCGTGTTGTGCCTCTCCCTCCCCGACCGTAGAGGTGCTCACAAGAGCATTTGGGCAGCTGCTCCGGATAGCGGTCGCCTCGCCATGGCAGGAAACAGTCCTCCTGAAATCAGAGGCTCTACTGGCGGCTCAGATGGGGGACTTGGATGAGGTTGGCAACTTTACTCTTGGCGATGATGAATCCCTGACCGACAGGTTACTCGGTTGTATCGGAGTTGTTTGTTTCCGAGGGCGGCGGATGGCGATCATCAAGATGAGCTCTTGGTGGAGCTGACGAATCTTTTGCTGCGAGTTGGAGGTGAATTCGTAACAGCCGATTTTGAACTGAATCGTTGTCTTTCACTGACAGCTCTTCCCGAGGCAGAAGATACTCTCGCGGAGATACGGTCTGAGGACTGCTCAGCGCACGCGAGGGCGTTGATAGCGCTGGCCAAGGAGGAGTGGGTTGGGGGCGTCCAGTCTTGAATTCTGTCACATTCCCTCTGTCAGTTACGCCACAGCATTGGAGTCCCTCCAGAGATGTGCTCGCCCGTCTCCGAACATGGAAGCCTGTCTTCAGTTCTACCTCGGCCACATCACCCCGGCAACCACGGTAAGGTTCGAACTCGAAAGGGGGTAGTTCGACTTGGATCGGCTAAGATACTCGAAGAGATGGTCCGAGACCAGACGGCTACTCTGGACAGTCTGGCGAACTTGAGTGTTTTGTACAACTTCAAGTCAGCGGCGGAAGGTCGGTCGTTGTTGTTATCATCAGTTCACATTTCTTATCGTCTCCCCTTCCTCTCCTTCAGCCTCCACCGCTAAGAAGACTCTCCTGTCGGTGGTGTCCTCCACTGGGCTCAATGATCGATTTGAATTGTCAGCATTGGAAAGTCTGTAGTTGTTTCTATTCGATGTGGGCTTTGAGTTAGCTGAGTACGGAGACGCCTCAGAGATGATATGCCCACACAAGTACGCGACTAGGAACAGAGTGCGTCGCCGTTCGACATCCTCCTCCTGTTGAAGGGCCCAGATGTCTGCCAGTCCTAAAAGATGTTCATCGCCGCCGCATCAGGGAGCGGTGAACATCGCGGCTATCGGCCGAAAGCGAAGGGGCGGAGTCGATCGCTATCACGCGAACTTGTGCTGTTCAGCGACTTCGCGGTCACCAGTGGTTGCCTCGCGGTTTTGTGTTTTGTAACTTGTGCATCATTCGCCTCGCAACTACACGCGACAGTGCATCTGCATCACGTCGTTCGATTGACATGCGTGTGTGAGTTTAAAGTCCCACACCGACCGTACGGCTTAGTTAGGCTAGCATCACCGATGTACCATCTGAGGGGGATTAGTTTAGCCTTTTAAATAGGTTCTGTTCATCAAGCTGAAGAATGAAAAGGCGGTGTACGAAGGGCGATACTCTCCTGTTGACGTGGTTCGAAGGTCTTGGGCGTGTCAGGATGATCGAAAACTCCCCTCTTTGTGATGGTAGATATTTGACTGTAACACAACCCTTAAAGAGAACTTTCCGTTGTGACACGAAATGCACTGTTGTTGGTCAACATCATTATTAATGTGTAGGACAGTCGTAATGATGGGGAAGTTGCTGAGTAAAGCAGCAGCATGAGTAATGATGATAATCTACCAAAATCTGTTGTTATCAACTCATAATCGTACTAATAAGGAAGAGTAGCGATGACGAATATTTATTACTGGCAACGAGGGAAGTTGCGACCGGCGGCGTAGGTGGCCTTATCGGCACCGAGCTCCTCCTCGATACGCATGAGCTGATTGTACTTGCAGAGACGCTCAGTACGGCAGGGAGCACCAGTCTTGATCTGGCAAGTACCGAGACCAACGACGAGATCGGCGATGAAGGAATCCTCAGTCTCACCAGAACGATGGGAAACCATGACGGTCCAGCCGGCATTGACGGCCATGTTGTTGGCCTCGATAGACTCGGTGATTGAACCGATCTGGTTAACCTTGAGAAGGAGAGCGTTCACAGCCTTCTCATCGATACCCTTTTGGATACGCTTGGGGTTGGTAACAAGAAGATCATCACCGACGATCTGGATCTCCTTACCGTCCTTGGCGGTGAACTTGGCGAAGGTGGACCAGTCATTCTCATCGAAGGGATCCTCAATAAAGACGAAAGGATACTTGTTCATCAGCTTCTCCTGATAGGCGATGAACTCATCACCGGTCAACTCGGACTCGGCATGAGGCTCGGAGTTCTTGAAATCAAGATCGTACTTGCCGGTCTTCGCATCATAGATCTCAGAGGCGGCGAAATCGCAACCGATACGGCAGGTGTCCTCATGACCAGACTTCTTGATGGCCTCGAGGAGGACGCTGAGGGCCTCATCCATATCCTGAATATTGGGCGCGAATCCACCCTCATCACCGACGTTGGTGGCGTCCTGACCGTACTTGGCCTTAATCACCGACTTGAGCTCATGATAGACCTCAGAGGCGATCCTGATGGCCTCGTGAATGGAAGAAGCACCGCAGGGGACGAGCATGAACTCCTGGCAAGCAAGACGGTTACCAGCGTGTTTACCACCGTTGATAACATTGAAGCATGGGCAGGGCATGAGGAACTTTTCAGTATCCTTACCAGCAAGCTTGGCGATATACTGATAGAGAGGCATGTTAGAGGCGGCGGCACCGGCACGGCAAACAGCCATAGAAACGGCGAGGATGGCGTTGGCACCGAGCTTGGCCTTGCACCAGCCCCACTCGTTCTGAGTACCGTCCAACTCCTGAACCATGAACTTATCAATACCGGCCTGATCGGTAACGTCCTTGCCGATGAGAGCAGGGGCGATGACCTTCTCGACGTTGGCGATAGCCTTGAGGACACCCTTACCCTGATAACGGGCCTTATCACCATCACGGAGCTCAAGAGCCTCGAACTCGCCGGTGGAAGCACCAGAGGGGCAGGCAGCACGGAACATGCCGTCCTTGGTGGTAAGGTCGACCTCAACAGTCGGGTTACCACGAGAATCGAGAATCTCACGGGCCTTAATGGAAATAATAGTAGAAGCCATTGTTAGTAAGCAGGAGGGGGAGTATCAAAGTGAAACTACAACAGAACCATTATGATACCGGGATTGAATAGGTATGAACTGTTGAGTGATGATGATGAACAGCCCGTGCACAGCGGGCTGTCGTCGCCGCGCCATCGCTTAAATCGCTCTGCTACTGACACAATAGGGGGACAGGAGATCGCTTGAGTTGCTCCACTGATGCTAAATTCACCATACCACAACATCCGCAACACTTGTAGTCGCATACAGTATGTAATAACGATAAAGATGCAAAATGCAGTAGTGGGGCCGCTACGCGACAGTAGCCGCCCGGTTCGAGGACTCGAACCAGCACCACGGCACGTGGCATGATGGCCTTCTTTCTGCTTTATAACAGACAGCCGCATTCCGCTGTTATAATACGCGAGCGATACTTGAATGATGATTCCCTCGTGTTAATCAGTAACGACCATGGATGTTGCTGTAGGGATGTAGCCCCCACCTCGGGATGACTTCTCGAGGCCTTCCCTGAAGGGTCTAGCACGGTCTTAGCTCTTAATCGCGATACCTGTCACTATCCAATAGGCCACACACTCCCGTAACGGAGGATCCCTATGCTTCACAATGATACCGTCCTGCCATGATATACCTCTCGAACACGTTAATCGTGCCACACTCCGGCATAGCGGATTTGGACGTGACGGTTTGAGACGGGGTCTCTGAAGGTGCATGACCCAGGGAGGAGACCGATACAATGGGCCTGATATCTATACTCTTAACAAGGGAGTTTCACGGTGAATATTCAAGTGGCGCATGACAGCAGCTCACTTCCATCCGAAAGGTCCCCGGTTCGAATCCCATTGGGCGGCTCGTTTATCTTTTTCCGCTAACAAGTACGGAAAACTCACAACGTCAGCCTACATTAAGTAAGCCCTCCTTATCCTACAGATCGCGGGTTAAAGTTTATTCGTTAAACATTCAAATTGAGCCTCCGACTGGCATGCCTTACATAGCTGAGCAACAAGGGTACAATGCTTGGGCGTGATTGAAGCAAAGTTGCAAATTGTATACAAAGTTGCATAGTAACCTCTTCAACCCCTTTTTGAAGCAACTTCTCACAGTACGTCAGGAGGTACTCTGCCTTCGCTCAACCGCCTCTCCCGCCACTCATGGGTCGGAGTCCCCGGACCGGGAGGAGGTACGAACCGGATGCATCTCGCGTGCCGACTAAATTGCTTTGGGGTTTTACTAATTTGGGCTGGGGTTTTACTAAGTAGGTCTGGAAATGGTGTAGACAACCCCACGACATCAGTAGCCTTCACAACGCCAGGCCCTATTCTCCTACTCGCGGTGGCACTCGGCACTCCCCAAGCACCTTCGTCCTCCTCCTCCTCCTCTTTGCCGAAGACGGTGGAGAGAGTCTCCTGTGGGCGCTCCCAGTCGACTCGGCCGATTTGCTCGCAAGTTCCCCGCTTCTCGGCCTAGCGATGGCGTTGGAAGATCCAAGGTCCCGATAGATCATCTATCATAGATGTGGCAAGTTACATAGCTGTCCTCACCACCGCTGAGTAACACCGTCAGATCCCCCCTTCGACAGAATGCCAAGGCAGCAGTAGTACCACAGTACCCTGTCTAACGACACTTGTGCAAAACCCGTAGGCCTCTGGGTGGATGGTAGTCTAGTAACACCATCGCGTCACCGCCTCCTCCAACAACAACTATCCGTCTTCCATCCAGCCACACGACGCATTCCAGCTCAACCTGATCCCCTCGACCAATGACATTCTCTAGACTCAGACCAGACGACAACCCGTGACGCCCTCCATTGAGCTTTCCCGACTCATAAGCCCAAACTTTGAGGATCCCATCGTCGGACACCCCAGCGGTGCGATCCCTGTCAGGAGACCACGCTAGTCCTGATACTGGAGCTGACGTCTTGACGCTGCCCAGCTGACGATGGTGGAAACCTTGAGCTGCAGACCTAGCGGAAGGTGAAGAACAAAGGGAAACTGCAACTCGCACAGGCTCTCCTCGCTCTGCTGAAGACGGCGTGATAGTCGGTATGGCAGTCATGGCATATGCCAACTCTGGCAAAGCGAAGCGATAGGCTTCTCCACTGTATTCTAGACCACTCCTCCTCCGATGGAGCTTCTGAGGTCCTCGATGGTACAAACTTTGTACTACAAAGACAGACGACCATTATTGGTGAACTTATCCGGGCTCCAGTCCGACGTAATAGCTATGACGACTAAACCACCACCGTGCGAAGAGGCCGTCTCCCAGAGCCGAGCATCCCCGATGTCCGTCGGGACCTTGCCGATACTGTCAGCCGTAAACACGAGTTCCCTCGGCTTCGGATACTTCGAGGGTCGTAGAATAGCCACCCAGTACAACCCCAAACCCTCATAACCGATGAATAGAAATGATCGATATGAGAACACGACCGTGGCCTGGTGCATGCGTCTTCCCTTCAGGACAGGCCTCAAGTCCAAGGAGGGGCCTGTGGCGAACCTGCGAGCAGTCGCCTCCGCCAACAAGACCAAGTCGAAGGTCTCCACCACTCCCGACCGATACCCGACGGTCACGTTAAATGCCGCACCTTCGCGAGCAGGCACGACGTGGAAGCAGGTGACCCGCTCGGCCTCGATGGGTATCACCTGGGAGGACAAAGGTCTGCCATTCAGCAAAGGAGGGGAACAACAACACTTGCTCTTACCAACGTAATTCTCTCTACGAAATCACCAAGCTTTGCATGTGAGAAACCTGATCAAGTGCCAGCCCATGCTGATACATGGCAACTCATCACACGAAGCCTGGATTAAGCGCCGAGCAGCACCGGCGTTGACAGGTCTGCTATCTCCAGCCAGAAGGACTGGTATCACCTGCGAGGACTGTTCCGGCTGTATACGCGTGCGGGTACTGTACGAACACACACGACCGTGTTATCACAAGGAGGTGGAGTGACGACGCCATAGGGTAAGTACAGGTCTCGCACAGGCCCAACCTTCCCAGCCTACTTCGTCGTCTGGGCCGATAAGTCACCGTCGAGTCAACAGCCTACCCGGAATCTCCACGGGAACTTGAGAACTACCGACTCACTGGCAATCCGGGAGAAATCGCCGTGGTTTTCTGGACAACTGCCCGTAGCGGCTGAGTGCTCTCAGGAAGGAGACCATTACAGCAGAAGCGGGATGGTGGCCGATGGAGGGCCGAATCGGGTCGGCGCGGACTACGAGACGAATGATGATGTGTCGAGGTCACTCAGTCGCCCATTGATGACACAAAGGCTGAATCTGGTTGTTGAAGGAAAGTCGATGATCACAGACTAAATGAATCGTCAATGGTTGGTGTTAACCTCATCAGGAGTCTTACAACTCATACTCAATGCATGCACTGTCCCACCCGGGTTGGAGTCCATCTCCTCAGACAATATCGAGTACATCAACCTGAGGGGGAGGAGGAGGAGGAGGCTGCTGCTGTCTTCCACTAGGGAGGCCATGGCCTCCTACAACGCCAGTACACGCCCAGAGGCGCAACAAATGGCAGAACGACGGATACGAAGACGGGAAGGAACGAACGATATGACTCATCGACGGCCCCGGGTAGTATAAATTTCGGGTGGAGATGAGCTTGAACTGAGGCTCGACGCCAGCTGAAGTTCTACCCCGCCAGTATTGATCCGAACCCTCCCTGTTTGCCTTACTTTTGCCGCTGTACTCGATTGAGGCCTTTAAAACCATCAGAAACAACCTCCACTCGGAAATGGGTCTCTAGCCGGTCACTACCCTGAGGAAGCAAGAGCGATAATGTTGATGACAATGCATCCCACCAAGTAGGTAGTTGTGAGTGACCGCGCGCCACGAAATTATCCAGCAGCCTACCCGCATAGGGGCATGGGAGGCATGCTTGGCCGAGTCGTCGATGATGTTGATGAGCGTCGGCTTGAGCCTGTCGGTGACCTTCCGGAGTGTCGCCGTGTAAGTTGGACGGGACATTGAAGACGATGAGGGAGAGGTGGTGGAGGAGGCGTAAAGCTGAAAGAGAACGTTTCTACCGAAGCGGAAGGGAGCGTCTTGGTTGAAGATCCTCGGAAGGGAATTCAGTCTCTTCGCAAAATACAGGCAGATTTTCTGAACGAGCCACTGTACATACCAAAACTTTCACAACTTACAGCTCCATACTAAACCCCGTCGAACAAAAAAGGCATTACTCTCTCACGCTTCCGCCCTTTCGATGATGGTTTCTGCTTCATCGCGGCCGGGGCATGAGCCCGATTGAGCCTAGCGCAGTACAGTCCAGCAGCAGCCGTCAATGCAGCTAGCGTAGTGAGTGCTACAACGACAGCCCTCCTCGAGACCGAATCGGCAGAGGGGAGGGACATCGGGCCCTGATGGGAGTCCAGGAGAATAGCCCCGAAAATAGGAACGCTACGGGGGGGTATGACCGTCTCATCTAAACGCAAGTAAATATCCTCTGACGAGACCGTTGGCCATGGCATGTTGTTAGTAATTCGCGTCCCCGACGGACGCCAGGTCCGCCAAATGCTCGAAGGGCTCCTTGACGCCGCCCACAGCAACCTGCAACAGCACCAGCAGCATCATCGATTACTGTAGAGAGGAAGAGTGAAAGGACCGAGGTGGTGAGATAATAATCCATGCCCGCCCTCCGAGCGAAGGCCCGCCCGATTGTCTCAGCCTGCTCCCGACCATGAGACCCTGGAAGATCGCTCTTGGTGGCGATGATAACACCGCGGATGAACCTACGAGATAGTGGGACGGCCCAATAATCGGTATCACGGACGACGAGTAGTGGGTGTTTGGTTAGGTCGAGCCCGGGCCTCATTGAGGGCCGTGTTTACCCTGTTCTATTGGCAGTTTTCGTTTTTTCTATCAGTTTCCACCATCCATCCAAACCCTTGTGCACTTAGTGGGGAGTTGACATCATAGACGAAAGCTATGAGCAAGCTTGGATCATCGAACTGAAACAGAGACTCCGGGTAATGAGTGGCGTGTCACGGACAACAACAGGGCGGCTTCTCGTCAAACTACGCTAAGTCATTTCGAAACCAGCTCATATACCTTTGCGGAGCCTTGAAAGCCCAAACTTCCGCTGCCTAGTGCCCACCGGCCGCGGCCGTATGGCAGTACTGTCACAGTAGACATTGAGTGCTCCGACAGAACTCCCGCCCGATCATATAGAACAGTGGAGATCTCGTTAATCGCTGAATGCTCGTCACTAGTTAGACGAAGAGGCCTTTGGCTACCTTGAGAGGGTCATAGTTACTAAGACGCTTGCTTAAATTCCGTCTGTTCGATATTCAAGGCACTGGACAGAAATCACAGCTTGGCAACAAGTTCCGAGGTTCGACAGACCCTCATCCGAAAAGACGAGGGCTGGAAAACGACATTGGAACCCGTCAAGTTTTTACAATGAATCAAGGAAAAATAGCGACTCCTGCGAATTCGATCTTTCAATGACATAAGTCACCTCACAGGGCTCCTCATCATCATAGACGATGGAGAATTCCTACTACAGTTCTTCAATGAACTTTGGTACCACGAGTCCTCCAAGGATCGTGGGAAAATCGGAAGGACATAGAGGTGGGATTTGGGGGAAAAGTGGTACTAAAACATCTTGCTAGGCTTCATACAGACAAGAGTATCTTAGTGTGACCGCGGAAGCAATTCGTAGGAGCTCCGCCCACCCTACAAAGCGACGGAAGAGGACATCATCTCCGCCGATGCTGGCAGTGAGGCCTGGGGTATCGATGATGTTGAGTTGGGCATACCCGCCGGGGGATGGCCATCGAGAGGGTAGTAATCTCGGGCCCGACGGTCTAAACACGACGAGGTGCATTCAGAGAAGGGAAGGCAAAGGCTACCATGTTGTAGGCCTTTGAGAAAGCTCGGGCTGGATCATCCCCCTTCTTCAGCGGCTATCAGAGCTCGGATTAGAGACGTCTTTCCCTGCGGCTTGTTGACCAACCTGGAAAGCGAGTTGTGAGCCTCCAAGTTGACCTATTTCGTATCTTGCTGGCTCAACCTCAAAGATACCAGTGCCAGTGTTAGTCTCCGTGTTATGAGAGCATCCGGCCCAGCGAGGGATTCTATTCCTGGTTCGATGTAGCCGACGTCCATCCTTCTGAAGACTAGGCAGGTTGATGAGGATAACCAAGCAAAGAGAGTACGTTCGTTGACGTAAAAGATGAAAGCGCCTCCGATGGGGTTCGAACCGGGGACCTTTCGAATGAAAGCCTGAGGCCCGTGACGCGCCACTAAATGATTCACAATGAAACGTTCAGGATATGTGTATCTGTAGCCGAGGTTATTGGCCCTCTCTGTGCTCATGTCCTCTCAGGCACACATTTTCAGAGACTACGTCTCAAGCCACTTCGTCTAAATCCGTTATGCTGTGACTAACGACGACTACACGCTTTAGAGGTGTCGCAGCATGGCAGGACGGTATCATTATGAAGGTAGCCTTCATTAGACTGTGACCTATGGGAAATCGACAGATATCACGGTTGAGTGATGAGACCATCGTAGATCTTCAAGTCCTCGAAGAGGTCTCCCTCCTAACAGGCCCAACTCGATCATGGTGAATCGGCCAACATCCACCACTGGGTGTTGCCGCAACGCCAGATGTAACATCGTTACGGGTGTTGTGGTATGGTGAATGTTGCATTATTAGAGCAGCTCAAGTAATCTCCTGTCCCCCTATTGTGTCAGTAGCAGAGCGATTTAAGCGATGGCGCGGCGACGACAGCCCGCTGTGCACGGGCTGAACATCATCATCATCACTCAACAGTTCATACCTATTCAATCCCGGTATCATAATGGTTCTATTGTAGTTTCACTTTGATACTTTCCCCCCTCCTACTTACTAACAATGGCTTCTACTATCATCTCCATCAAGGCTCGTGAGATTCTCGATTCTCGTGGTACCCCGACTGTTGAGGTCGATCTTACCACCAAGGACGGCATGTTCCGTGCTGCCTGCCCCTCTGGTGCTTCCACCGGCGAGTTCGAGGCTCTTGAGCTCCGTGATGGTGATAAGGCCCGTTATCAGGGTAAGGGTGTCCTCAAGGCTATCGCCAACGTCGAGAAGGTCATCGCCCCTGCTCTCATCGGCAAGGACGTTACCGATCAGGCCGGTATTGATAAGTTCATGGTTCAGGAGTTGGACGGTACTCAGAACGAGTGGGGCTGGTGCAAGGCCAAGCTCGGTGCCAACGCCATCCTCGCCGTTTCTATGGCTGTTTGCCGTGCCGGTGCCGCCGCCTCTAACATGCCTCTCTATCAGTATATCGCCAAGCTTGCTGGTAAAGAGGATACTGATAAGTTCCTCATGCCCTGCCCATGCTTCAATGTTATCAACGGTGGTAAACACGCTGGTAACCGTCTTGCTTGCCAGGAGTTCATGCTCGTCCCCTGCGGTGCTTCTTCCATTCACGAGGCCATCAGGATCGCCTCTGAGGTCTATCATGAGCTCAAGTCGGTGATTAAGGCCAAGTACGGTCAGGACGCCACCAACGTCGGTGATGAGGGTGGATTCGCGCCCAATATTCAGGATATGGATGAGGCCCTCAGCGTCCTCCTCGAGGCCATCAAGAAGTCTGGTCATGAGGATACCTGCCGTATCGGTTGCGATTTCGCCGCCTCTGAGATCTATGATGCGAAGACCGGCAAGTACGATCTTGATTTCAAGAACTCCGAGCCTCATGCCGAGTCCGAGTTGACCGGTGATGAGTTCATCGCCTATCAGGAGAAGCTGATGAACAAGTATCCTTTCGTCTTTATTGAGGATCCCTTCGATGAGAACGACTGGTCCACCTTCGCCAAGTTCACCGCCAAGGACGGTAAGGAGATCCAGATCGTCGGTGATGATCTTCTTGTTACCAACCCCAAACGTATCCAAAAGGGTATCGATGAGAAGGCTGTGAACGCTCTCCTTCTCAAGGTTAACCAGATCGGTTCAATCACCGAGTCTATCGAGGCCAACAACATGGCCGTCAATGCCGGCTGGACCGTCATGGTTTCCCATCGTTCTGGTGAGACTGAGGATTCCTTCATCGCCGATCTCGTCGTTGGTCTCGGTACTTGCCAGATCAAGACTGGTGCTCCCTGCCGTACTGAGCGTCTCTGCAAGTACAATCAGCTCATGCGTATCGAGGAGGAGCTCGGTGCCGATAAGGCCACCTACGCCGCCGGTCGCAACTTCCCTCGTTGCCAGTAAATATTCGTCATCATCACGATGACGACGCTCATTATTGTTACTCTTCCGTATTAGTACGATGATGAGTTGATAATAGATTATGGTAGATTATCATAATCACCCTGATGCTGCTGCCTTACTCAGCATAATACTTTTTCTTTCCCATCATTACGACTGTCCTACACATTAATAATGATGACAACAACAACAGTGCATTTCGTGTCACAACGGAAAGTTCGTTTTGAGGATTGTGTTACTCAATTTGGTGCGTCGAGCATTATTCCCATCCACTTATGCTCGTTACGGGCAGCTCGTATCGCTTCTCAACTGCCCCTTAGATCGCCCATCAGAAGCACAATCCGCGTCCGTAGGGCGGCTTTCATCCAACGGGTTCATCGCATGTCGAAATCTGCCGTACCCTGTCTGGTCATCCGTATGGGAAGATGATGATCATCATCATAATCTTCCGCGCTACACAGCAATGGGCTGCTGTAACGTGTAATGGCAAGGCAGAGCATGCTGTGGGAGAAGACGAGATGGAATCGATCAGGTTTTCCGATGGCGACCTAAGATCCCATCGAAGTGTATTTACATTCTTGCCGTAAGTATGTCAAAGGCCCACGCTTCATGCTTGATTGCATCTTCGCGATCACCAAATCGAAATGGAGTATCGTAGTCGTTGATGGTATGCTTGTATGACCTCAGACTCAACCGGAAGGTCGAAGGCCTTCTTTGCTCCGTAATGCCTAGAAGGGCACAGCTAATCGCTGGCCGTAGGAAGCTCCTCGGATGGGGTTGGTGGATCACCTCGGCGGCCTGCCTACCTATGTGCATGCGGAAAGATAATGCGGGACAGACTAAGGTAGGAGTTGGTGAATAGTGTTGAATGAAATCTCCAGAAAACGTAACCATGTATTCAAAGTTTGTTCAGTTTGTTCATACACTACCAAAGATTCCCAGCTTTGTTGATGAAGGACAGTTGACGCCATGCTTGTCATACGCTTTCTATGTGGCTACTGACTAGGCCCCATTCTCCAGAAGTGGGAGAGAGTACTATGCCCTACACTTATTAACCAGAGTGGTCGTGAGGAGTGTGGTTGGAGAGGGGACCTTATTGGGAGCACGTGGTCCCAGCTGGCGGCACCAGCTGCCTGAACAGCAGCCTGTTGGTCAGGCAACGCTTCTCGGCGAGAAGTTCTCGCTGTTCGGGCCAGAGTCGCCTCGATGGTTTGGCGGGGGTAAGATGGCCTGCCGAGCCATCTTGCGGTATGTAATGGTACACCTTTGCCTCTGAAATTTCGTCGAGGGAAATGTGAAACGGTAAAAAATAGGGGTTTTTGTTATTCAGCTCTGCCGAGCAGAATGTTCCGTTACAAGCGTATCTATCTTTGATATCATCGCTGACTTCGAGGCAGCAATGCGGAAAGCGTTAGTGTCGATGTGCGGGCTTGACAGAGAGAGACTCAACGGCTGCTTGTTACAGCTCTGCTGGTCGTGGATGCGCAAGATGCACGAAGAGATGGCAGCAGACTACAGGGCGCCAAATCCGATGTCACAGGACTAACTTAGTCCGACTAAGGGGGTTGCGTGGCTCTGTTATTCGACTGTTCCCATAGGGATGCATTGTTCAATTAAGGGAGCTGCACCGAGGGCATAGAAGCCATTTCAAAGTTGTATGTGAGCAGGACTGTATCCTATCGAAATTACCAAGGAGGTACCTCTTCAGCGAGACCTCGATTGTTGGCCCCGGAAGTGGAACTAAAACTGTGAATTGAACCTGTCGGACTTTTTCTCGAGCCCGTAAGAGGCATTTGTTCTTCGTGCTCGTTGCGTTTGTTATACATTTGCATGCGTTGGACTCACCCGGTACGGTGCAGCAAATCCAATCCACGGATGGGTCTCACGGGCAGGTTGCAATTATCTGCTAACTACAAGCCTTGCATTCTTAGGCTCGCAACAATGTTGCGGCAACATGCTCGTACGTGGCAGTCGTCTAACGGTTCTTGAAGGCTCAGTATGTTCTCCCGGATTTGGAGTCAATCTTATTTCAGTGGTAACAGAATCGTATCTCGCGGTTCATTTCTGCTTCATAGCGTGGGGCCTTCAGATAAGTCCTGGCTGCTCCTGTCAGGTGTCTTGCTCAAACGCAAACCGTGGAAAACATAGTAACAGCTCGGTGATGAGGGCCTCATCATAAGGCTTTCCAGGAGAGCCTCTGTTCCTCCACTCAAATCCCAGGCATACAGCAGCTATATTGTGGCTGCCTGGAACTAAAGGGTTGCGGTGATGAGCTCGCTTGCACTCCGACGAGGGCCCTCGAAAGCTTTCTGGTCCAATCCCTAGTCTACACGAGGGATTCGCAGGGGGACGGTCTGAACTGATAACAAATCTGTCGGTGAAACATCTCCTACCACCGAACATCCGCGGCGTACCTGCTGCAGCCAGATGGTATTGAAACCGCCTGACGTGGGTTGCGGGAGTTGATTGGTGTTCGTGCTACTTATACGAGCCTGTTTCCGCAGAGCGAGTTCTGATAGAACCGGATCAGCTCCTCGTCTGTGCTGCAACTTTCGTGATCACGTGAAACGATCGAAGACCCCTACTAAATGGAACCCCTCTGGAGCTCGCCTCTTCGAACGCTGCGGTCGGCACTCCCTCCTTTCGATGAGAATGACTGGTCCACCTTCGCCGAGTCCACCGCCAAGGACGGTAGGGAGATTTACATGAGGTTGGAGTGCATGTCAAAGTTGGACTGGAGGCATTCTGAATGAATAGCCTTCCCGAGTTCTCTGATCATCTTGAAAAAATTTCTGTCACTTGGCAATGACGGTTGAGTGTCTTGTTTTGTTCTAAAACTGGGCGCAGGTGGAATATCTTGATCAACTCCCCCACCTTCAATAAGAGGTCTGTCGCCGTGTTCACCATAGAAGATCGTCGACATGTTATCATTATCTCTTCATTATATTCCCTAGGAAGAGGCCAACCCTGCTGACTACTAGGAATGAAGTATGGGATAGATTAAGCTTGCCATAATCATTCATGCGGGATTGTCCGCCTTCCCCCCACTACCGAAGGGCGCCATTACAACTGTGCCTCCGTCTGCGGTACCTGCTGCGTCGCTGTGATGATTGTCCTGATACGATCGGGCCCGATGTAAGCGAGCATCACCTTCACGGTGAAGGCTTCACCAAGAAGAGGACGAAGACGAGGAGATTCTGGTCGGGGTCGATCTCGATGAGAACGAATCTGAGAGTGCGAGTGCATTTGATGGGTGGGACCTTCTTTCCGCTGGTGGCTTGTCTGGTTTTGGGGAGCCTTGGTCTCCTGAGGAGGGACAAATGCGTGATTGGTGTGCATTGCGTGGCGACCTTTACTACACGACCCTTGGTGAGCCAACCCTAGTGAGGCGTAGGAAGATATCATCGGGCGAGTCACCACTGAAGGGGACCATAAGGCTGCCGAGGATTCCCAAGGCCATCACAGCGGCCTCTGGTTATCTCTTCATTGTAATGAAGGAAAGCAACAAAGTGTTCATGTTGGACGGAGAGTTGGAGTCTCTGGGTTATGTTATGACGATGGAAGAGGAAGGAGATGCACTCCAAGATGCCTCCGTCCACAACGGTTCGACTACTGTCGTTCTTCTGACGCGGACTTTCGGCCTTCTCGTCTTATGGCGAGCTGAGACGGAGACCATCGTTTCAGAGTGTACGGTCGCTCCCTTCTCTCACTGGCGCTTTGTACCGTATACTGCTGATAAGGTGTGCGTTGGTTTCGGGGATTTGTACGGTAAAGGCTTCAGAATCTCGAGCAGCAGCAGCCTTCGATCTCGAGAATGACAGACTTCTGGCGGAGCCATTTCCTATAAGCCGCAGCGGATTCTGTTGGAGTGTCTGCTTCGCTGTTTCCTCTCAGTGGGAGTGTCTCGTAGGCATCAGGGATGACGACGGAGAGGAGGAAATAAGAAAGTCTTTGCTGCTGTCTATGAAGCATGATGATTCTGCAGGAGAGTACCTGCAGCCACAGGCTCCTAAGAATTCGAGCCATGCTGAGATGATGGCAAAGATTTTGGAGATGTTCGACACCACAGACATTTGACCTTTGATGATTGTGATCTAAAAATGCCTCACCTTCTTCCTAGCCTTCTGTCGGCTGTGTCTGCCATCTACCAGCCACGAGATTTGTCGTATTCTTGACTGTCTTAAGAACTGCTTAGGAGAGGTCTGCTGTTGATGAAGTGTTGACTCATGATCAGCCACTCTTGCTGAACAGGCTGGCATCGCTAAGTTATGTCACCGGGTCGTTTAAAACGATTCGTTTTGCCTTGTCACGGTCGCGAGTACCCTGCGAGTTTAGAGGGTTATTTCCCGGTGTGTGAAGGAAACTGTGGCGTCCCTTTACGATGGCAGTTGAGAATATAATCATCAACAAAAATGTAACTGATTTTCTATTCCATTCGGGTTCATCTCCCAAATTTCGTTGAGTTGGCAGTAGTAGCAGCATGGTCTTGGAGGGGTTGCATCGAAGTACAGAGTGTATCCGAAGATTCCTGATCATTTGCACCTGTTCAACAGCACGATTTGGCTGGGAAAGTATAGACACCAGACGTAAAGATACATGCCAACTGAGTTGCGACGTTTGCTGATTTGATTTTGAAGCGGTCCGGCGTGTATCCGGGAATGGTTCATGACGAGGCGACTAGTATATCACCGTCGGCCAGCGAAACGCCACCACGGGTTGCGTTGAAGTGGCGACCGATTCAAGTTGCTAACAGCCTGTACGAATGTGAGACGGCGGAGAGCGATCAAAGACTGCCGATCATGTCGGGCGGTTTGCCGATCGATGAGGGGTTTGTTAGGAGTGGGCTGCTGGTATATTAATGAGGATTGTGTGCGCTGTCCCCTTGAAGAAAGGCACAGCAGCAGCGGTGCAACCAACCTTCTCACAGGCCCTCACCTCTGACACGCCACCATCGTAGACAGCAGCAGCATCACATTTCGGGGCGTTACGTTTCCTCCAAAGCCCGATACCTGTGGCCACCGACACTCGCCTTGTCAGGAAGCGTCACGTCATCGTCACTAAGCGAGCTAAGGGGCAGCCGACGCTTTAGCTACTCGGACAGTTGTGCTCGTCGGCATCGTCGTTCCTCAACCGTTCATGTCTATTCACATCGGTATCATTATTTGAAATAATGGTTCTATTGTAGTTTCACTTGATACTTCCCCTCCTACTTACTAACAATGGCTTCTTCTATCATCTCCATTAAGGCTCGTGAGATTCTCGATTCTCGTGGTAACCCGACTGTTGAGGTCGATCTTACCACCAAGGACGGCATGTTCCGTGCTGCCTGCCCCTCTGGTGCTTCCACCGGCGAGTTCGAGGCTCTTGAGCTCCGTGATGGTGATAAGGCCCGTTATCAGGGTAAGGGTGTCCTCAAGGCTATCGCCAACGTCGAGAAGGTCATCGCCCCTGCTCTCATCGGCAAGGACGTTACCGATCAGGCCGGTATTGATAAGTTCATGGTTCAGGAGTTGGACGGTACTCAGAACGAGTGGGGCTGGTGCAAGGCCAAGCTCGGTGCCAACGCCATCCTCGCCGTTTCTATGGCTGTTTGCCGTGCCGGTGCCGCCGCCTCTAACATGCCTCTCTATCAGTATATCGCCAAGCTTGCTGGTAAAGAGGATACTGATAAGTTCCTCATGCCCTGCCCATGCTTCAATGTTATCAACGGTGGTAAACACGCTGGTAACCGTCTTGCTTGCCAGGAGTTCATGCTCGTCCCCTGCGGTGCTTCTTCCATTCACGAGGCCATCAGGATCGCCTCTGAGGTCTATCATGAGCTCAAGTCGGTGATTAAGGCCAAGTACGGTCAGGACGCCACCAACGTCGGTGATGAGGGTGGATTCGCGCCCAATATTCAGGATATGGATGAGGCCCTCAGCGTCCTCCTCGAGGCCATCAAGAAGTCTGGTCATGAGGATACCTGCCGTATCGGTTGCGATTTCGCCGCCTCTGAGATCTATGATGCGAAGACCGGCAAGTACGATCTTGATTTCAAGAACTCCGAGCCTCATGCCGAGTCCGAGTTGACCGGTGATGAGTTCATCGCCTATCAGGAGAAGCTGATGAACAAGTATCCTTTCGTCTTTATTGAGGATCCCTTCGATGAGAATGACTGGTCCACCTTCGCCAAGTTCACCGCCAAGGACGGTAAGGAGATCCAGATCGTCGGTGATGATCTTCTTGTTACCAACCCCAAGCGTATCCAAAAGGGTATCGATGAGAAGGCTGTGAACGCTCTCCTTCTCAAGGTTAACCAGATCGGTTCAATCACCGAGTCTATCGAGGCCAACAACATGGCCGTCAATGCCGGCTGGACCGTCATGGTTTCCCATCGTTCTGGTGAGACTGAGGATTCCTTCATCGCCGATCTCGTCGTTGGTCTCGGTACTTGCCAGATCAAGACTGGTGCTCCCTGCCGTACTGAGCGTCTCTGCAAGTACAATCAGCTCATGCGTATCGAGGAGGAGCTCGGTGCCGATAAGGCCACCTACGCCGCCGGTCGCAACTTCCCTCGTTGCCAGTAATAAAGAATATTCAACATTACTATTCGTTATTGGTACTACTACGATGATGATGAGTTAATAACAACAGATTATGGTAGATTATCATCATTACGCTGCTGCTTTATTCAGCAACTTCCCCATCATTACGACTGTCCTACACATTAATAATAATGATAACAACAACAGTGCATTTCGTGTCACAACGGAAAGTTCTCCCCAAGGATTGTGTTACTCAATTTGGTGCGTCGAGCATTATTACCACCCAGAAATGTCCGTAGCGCTTCTGAACTTAATTGTCATTTGAGCACTTGGCATCCGAAATGAGATCAGGAGATGGGTCTTACCCAATTCGGGGGTGACAACTTCTCGCTGGAGTCAACTTCGTCCTGCGGGTGCCGGTACTGGCCCACAAGGACACCATAATCCTTGGATATTCCTCGCTCTGCTAACTCACACATTCAATAGAATGCGGCTCCTGGTGACTCCGCAATGTCGTCTAGGTGACCGATCAGTGTCCCGTCGTAGGTCGACTTGTCCCCAGACACGGCCGTCGCCGGAGGGACGCTATTTCTCTTTGTTCTCTACCTTTTCCTATTTTCTTATATCCCCTATACATCGTTCGTCAGTCGGACATCCTGAAGACGACCGGAACGCCAACTTCCCTACCAACACATCAGACTGAACTTTTCGATTTGCCCCATCTCCTCTCCTGAGGAGAGTCTCCTCGGTATCCTTGCACGTGCGTTCGCTAGCGCTTTAGTTTCTCCCTTCGTTGAATGCTCCTTGCGGACTCCGGTGTCTCCCTATTGGAAAGAGCTATAGCGGCTCTTGAAGCACGCAGTTATTTCCCCTGTTCGATCAACCCCGCGTGGCAGACCAAGAGCCTCTTATCAGTAGTCTCTTTCACCCCTTTAGTTCCAAATTTTGAAGTCACTAGTTCCTCAAAGTTTTCCGAATTGAGTCTGGGAAGCATCCCTCCGTCGAACCAGGTGCGGTCACCTCCATCGGCTCCCCTCAGCTTGTCAGCATCCAAACGCCCATGACCATTCTGTCACTACTCATCGCTCTGCTATTCTGTACTCTGCCCTCCTCTGTGGCACAAACCCTGGGCGGATGTCTCTCTGGCTTCTACAAGTTCTCCTCCAAAAAATCAAACGCTGAGACCCCCATCGCTGACGCCGATCCCCCAGTCAAGGCCCTAGACTTCAGCTTCACGCCCGAAGGCGACTGTAGCGTAGCGTTCATTCTGTATGCCGATGGCACTAGGGTAAAATCGTTCTCAGCTCTTTATAGTCTGGACGACGCGAATATCCTGAAACTCCGCTCTGTCGGTGAAGTACCATCTGAGTACGCGGCCGAGTTCGACAAGCTGGCGAGCCTCGAGCACGCTGCTGTTGCTCACTTTCGATCACAAACCGCCGAAGTCGGTTGTGATGTATTGGAACGGAGGAGTGACTCATTACCAGCGGCTAACTTTACATCCACAAAAGTGATGGTGGAATTTTTCTTTGTTTAACCTTATGTCATTTCGCTGCTTCCTGCGGCCGGTGCACTGTGAGCTGGACGTCCTTAGTAATGGATGTGACACGGAAGGCTGCTCTCGAATAGTGCTATTGGCGTTCGATCGATGATAAGGTCCATTTTCAAAATTTTTCTCTTCGTCAGTTCGGCAAGGTGCATCACTATCCGTGTTGCTCAAGGCCCCATAGGGACTGGCTCATAATGCCATCCAAAGCCTCATCTCTCCGAGTTCACCTCCTTAGTGCCGCCTAAACGGCTGCACGTGTACACTCAGGCTCCTTTAACTTTGCTACAGCCTTGCGTTTCGAGTTCTTGGGGCACCTATCAATTTAGTGCTCAGAAGCACCGCAGTATTCAAAGCTCACGCGTAGCATCCGCTAGTCTCGCAATGCTTCTCTCTATGCATTCCCAAGAAGGGCCTCATGATGAGCTACCAGTCGAAACCTCAGGTAACGTGGCGCAACGACTTTCCCAGCGCTGTTCGTAGTGTCTCTTCTGGGGAGAGAGTTGATGATCCCCGTATGACATCATTCACGAATTTATTCCGCCTTTCCGAGCTACTGATTTCTTGAAGCACCTATCCTCAGGGAAGAAACAGTCTTTTTGGAAACTATCAGGGAACGTCCCCGCTTGTACTGGCTATTCAGTCATCCCTCATTGTCCGCGCAGAGACAACGCAAATGTCGTCAGCCGAGCTGAACGCAGGAATGATTGGAACTTCCAATCCATTGCTTTTTCCACTAGTAACTTTCGGTATATACTCTCTGCCACTTCACGTCTATCCTGTCGCTGTTCCCCTCCTCCTAGTTCATAGCAATCGATGAGCTGTTTTCGACGGTTGAAAATTTCGGTTCTTGACGGCCGGAAGTGTCCCGTGGTGACGCTAGCTGTCAGGGAACATGGCCCCGGATAGAACCGCATTAGACTCGAATCGACTATCATAGAGTCTGGAAGATGCGCCATCATCGCTGGCCTGTCTCCGGCGACACAACTCCCTCATGAGCAGGGTTCACAGTCTGTGAATCACAGAGCTATGTATTCTACTGTTCCTCGTACCCTCTGGTATCGGGTGCCAACCTCGTCTCAGCTGAGGGTTCTAGAGCCAGCAGCAGGTGTGGGCCTCCCATAGTGGCTGGTCTCGTGCTGCGCTTCACGTTTTCTGAAGATCAGCCTTTGTGTTTCAGTCGGGCGTTCGTGAGTTTCCCCTCAGTTTCGTGCCATCTCACCATACCCTATGTTCGTTCCCTTTTGCAACTCATCATTTTGGTCTTCTGTATTCTCCCGTCTCGTGCTCAACGAGTGGGATGTCTATCTGGCTTCTACCCGTACAGCTACAAGGAGGCGATTCCCGGCACTCCGCTTGCTTCGGCTGACCCTCCAGTCAAGGCCCTACACTTCGACGTCACACCCGAAGGCGACTGTAGCGTCGCCTTCATTCTGTATGCCGGTGGCACCACAATCGAGTCCTTCTCGGCTCTCTATGATCTGGATGATCTCGACAATTTTCTGAACCTCCGCTCTGTTGGTGAAGTACCAGCGGCATACGCGGCTAAGTTCAATGAGCTAGCCTATGAGACGACTCTGTCAATGCTGACGGAGTTCGACGGGGTTCAGTACAAGGCGGCCACCATATTTTGGGAGGGGGGATCGCTCGTTACCACCGACAAACTTTACATCCTCCAAAAGTGATGGTGGATTTTTCTATTGTTTAACCTTATGTTATTTCGCTGCTTCCTGCGGCCGGTGCACTGTGAGCTGCGCGTCCTTAGTCATGGATGTGACACGGAAGGTTGCTCTCGGATAGTGCTATTGGCGTTCAATCGATGGCAAGGTCTATTCTCAAAATTTTTCTCTTCGTCAGTTCGGCAAGGTGCATCACTATCCGTGTTGCTCAAGGCCCATAGGGACTGGCTCATAATGCCATCCAAAGCCTCATCGCTCTGAGTTCACCTCCTTAGTGCCGCCTAAACGGCTGCACGTGTACACTCAGGCTTCTATATTCTTTCTATTTCCTTGCGTCGAGAGTTCATCGGGCTTCTAGCAACTAAGTGCTCAAAAGAATAAGCGTACCCTTTTTACCCTCAGGGTAATACCCTGGCCCCAGCCGTTCAGCTGAAAGAATGGTGCGTGCAATCATGCGCGGACCAAAACGGAATCTCAACCACGGGGAGTGGATGAAGTGACGCTTCTCAGTCATAATCATATCAACGCATCGTCTGCTGCTCTCCGTGTCTTGTATGAGCCCACATCATTGGCCTGCATCCTCACATTGTACGAGCCAGTGGTGGTTGAGCTCTCAAAACGTACCTCAGCAGTTTCTGAGGCCCAGTCTAGCAATTGCTGGTGATGCTCATCAGTATCGACACCCCTGGAGGTGTGGACGAAGTCATATACCGGCGGCGAGGCCGACCGTGTGAGGAGAGTATCTACAATAATGCAACAGTGAAACATCAACTGCCTAGCTACCACTGTTAACGCGTGGATCGCGCCGTCGGGTACCCTTTTCCAGTTTTATCCACCCTCTCTCGGAGAGATTGTCACTCTCGGTTGTCCATGGTTTGTCAAACCCAAACCAGGTTTGGGGAGTCCCCAAACCATGCATAACCGAGAGTGACAGGTTGTAGGTGAGCTCGTTATCATCCCAAGCGATAGGGCCAAGAGCTGGACGTGTCTAGTTGCTGTTGCCGTAGCGAGGTATCTGGGTCGAGCACTCGGCGTTCATGCGTATGCGAGCGACTCGCAGCGAACCCGTGGTCGCCAGGGTTCCGTCTGTTTCGGTTTCAGGTTACCTTCTCGTGGAACCGCGCTCGCCTCAGGTTCCGACACTGGTTCGCCCAACTGCCTCTCCCAACACAGAGGTTTAATTGATAACGAACATTTTCTCCGAAACCTCGATATGAACGGCGCCTTCCTCTTCCAGAATTGCTACGTCTGAATGCTCCTATTATAGGAGTTCTTGTAGTGATGATTTCACTTAGGTATAGGAGTCAAGTAGGTATAGGGCCTAAGTGAAATCATCACCATGATGGTTTGACTCAAATGAAATTATTTGAGGAACAAACTCTTGTTTCTCAAATTCGCTCCGGCTCGATGAGCGAATTCAGGAGAACTGAACTCAAACCAGTCATAGCACAAGGCCATCCGTCGCTCTTGTCACAAGGCCGATTGATGACTAAGGCGGTGGTCATCCGGCTTCTGCCATCTCCCCCGGCCCGGAGGCTCCGGGGCGGAGGCTGAGGCTCTGGCTATCATAGCCGGGCTATGGGACTAGCCGCTAGTCACTAGCGGAAGATCCTCTCGGGGTTCCGGCAGCTCCACCAGGAACAGTGGCAACGCTCTCAATCCTCTTGTGTGGTTGGGCTGGTCGAAAGCGCCGTCGTGGGGACGCACCTCAGGGCCGAGCAGTTCGGAAGAAGATCGGCGGAAATGGGTGAAGACCTCCAAGGAGAATGCGGCGGAAGAAGTCTGGATGAAGGTCGGCGGCAAATGGTGAAGATCTCTGAGAAGTCAGACAAGAAGCAGTACGCGATTTGGCTAATCGGATTAGCCTTAGTCGCTCCCCTCTGCTCACTAACGTCTCTTCACAATGGTCACTACTACTGTTTTCTCGGTGCTTATTCCTCGAATCCATAAGTTCTTCGAAATTCCTGATAGCCTTGAGGGACCCCGAGTCTAGCAATGTCTCTCGGCTTCTACTGTAGTAAAGGCCTTTTACCATGCGGCTTAACCTTTCGGATCTTCCAGCTCCGTTATCAACTGTTCTAGCTCGAGCCAGGCGGCCTGGCCCAGGCCAATATAGGTCTAGTCATTTCGAGGCTCCACTAATGACATATGGCCTATCATTGCTTCGGCGCGCGGTTATGAGAGCGCGAGGGTAGAGTTCCGTCGGAGTCACCACGCTACCTGAGGCTTGTAGGGTCTTTCTTGGAAGATGCTGACATCTGCCACCTGAAGCGGCTGGCGACGTCCGACAGGGCGAGAGTCTTGGACATCTTGGACGGTTTGCACGTGGCCACTGTTACCGGGTAAGTCTCCCTTTCCCGAGGGAGACAGGGGAGACGACCAGCCTCACCCAGCGCAACTCACAAACTCACCGAGTTTGTGACTAGCCGGTCGCATCATTAAAAAGGCGGCTGCTCGGGTGAATCAGATGAGCCGCATCGCACTCAGGGATCTCGTGCCGGATGATGATGGAATCCCGGAGAACACGGAAAAATTTTCCGGGAAAATCGTGTGTTCGTCGGGATGTAAGCTTCCGCTGAGCCTGCAGCTAGATACTTAGTCGAACCGATCGTAGGTTGCTATCTGTGCGGAAGGCGAAGACGATCCCACTCATTTGGGAAGGGTTGGGAACCACGGGAAGAAGGGGGGTGGCGGGAGCGGAGTTACGAGCGGTGCCTTTTGCTAGGGCGAGTGAGAATCCCACGGTGGGATTCATGAATAGTGAAGTGGATATGATAATGGGGAAGTGGCCATGACGCGTCTCAGGGAGATCACATCCACAAGGTGTTGTGTGATTCTGCTGTACAAACATCAGAGTCTTAATGTGAGGTACTCCGAGATTTCTGGGAATACAACGATATACGGAAACCCACGAGTTCCAGCATGTATCGATGGCCACTCGACTTTAGTGAATGTACACAAGAACCTCAGCGAAGCATCCAACTACGCAACCGACAGAGCTCATCAAAATTGATTGAAGCGTTTCAACAACGCAGCTGAGGTCGTTCTAAACTTCTGTAGTTAGAAGTTCTGTAGCGGAAAAGTGTGCAGTGACTTTGAATGTCTCTTTAGTTTGTGACATATTCGGAAAATGTGTCTCCCGGAAACTACCTGGGCATGGCCTCAAACAAGGTTCGTGTCTCGCTGACAGCAAGGTTCTCATTCGCTGTCGAAGACTTTGGGACGGCAGCGCAGAGAGAAACAGACGACTCAGACTGAGACTGAGGCTCAGAGTCTGAGCGGGTCTTTGCTACAGACTCTTTGGTCCGTAGTAGGAGAAGCAGACTCGGGGACAAAACCCTCCGAGTCTTGATGTTCCTCCGCGAGTCGCGGCCCGCGACCAGTAATTCAGAGCTGATATGAACTACTAAGTAGTTGTAGGTGTCGTTTCGGATGATTCGTGAGTCAAAAAAAGCTTCCACTGGAATCTTTCCAGACTGGCATTTCAACTGGATATTCCAGTGTGTGTATCATTGATTCTTGAGTTGCGCAGTAATATTAGGGCCGTAACGCCGTGAAGCGCTCACGTGTTGTAAGTTTGCTTGACCACGGCATCTCAACGTGAAGCGTGAGAAAACGTTATCAACGCGTTTCCAGTCCTAGCTACCCGTCTATATTTCTGCGAGAGGCGAAGCGATTACGCGACTCTCAGAGGGATCTTCGAGAGCGCCCCTTCAATGTGAATCATCCAACCGGCCATATTCCCGGCCTTATAGGAGTATTCATGAACGCCGTTCACTGAACGGTATCTTCCCCGGAAAGTAGATCTATCCTTGTGCTCTAAATCACTCAGATCTGCGACTCTTCACACACAACTCCGCAGAAGGAAGAAATGTCGTCGTTTATCAGTGCACATCATGCATCATCGCTTCAGCAGCCGCTTTCTAGTCATCATACTCCAACCATAAATTATTAGGGTCACTCTCATCGCCACTGCTGCTTCTACCCCTCATCAGCTCAGCGACGGGTTTTTCGTTAACAAAGCAATTAATTGCGTACTTCCTCACACCCCTTGGCGCCAGCGCTTCGTGGACCACCCTCTCGTCAGCCTCGCCGTTCTCCAGACAGTTAGGCCACACCAGGGCCGTACCAGCTTTTGGACGAATCTTCAACCCCAAAGCCGGGAATAGCGTCTCCCCACCAGCATCCCGAGAGATGTCGTTAAGAGTGACGAACACCGTCCACGGTCGGAAGGCGCCGTCGTGGTGCTGACCGAAAAATTCGCCCGATTCGTATCTTTCAACATGTTGAGCCTTTCGACGTGGTCAGCTGGGGAAGCCCACCAGGCTGGCCACTCGACGCTCAATCTCGGCAACGATATCATCCTGGGCATGCAGAAGCATAAATGAACTCGACGTCCGTCCCTTCGAACGCTTGTTCACGTATTTGTCGCTTTTTCCATCAGAAAGGGAGGAGCTCCTTCCCACCGTACTAGGCCGCCACTTCCCTCGGCGAGGGAGATCATGTAACTGCATTCTTCTGCGGTGAGGAAGTCCGGCACGAGGCGGACCTTCGGCGATCGGCAAATTACATACGCGCTCAATCGCGTCACTTTCTCATCATCATTCCCGTCAGCTCTGCTATTCTCATCAACCGCGGGAGAATCTTTCGCTCCGTCCAAGTCACGCTTCAACCTAGCTTCAAAGATATTCTTCTCCTCGGCCCTCTCCTCCTCCCTACCAACCATCTGTCGGGCAGTCTGCGGCCCCGGCAGTGGACTCGCCTGAGGACACCAACCGCTGCCACCCCTTCCGCGTCCGCTGTACCCCACCATGAATGGCATCGGCGATATCGGTGGCATCCCTCTCGAAGGCAATGGCCCTACCAGGCTCGGGGCTCTGGCGTGCTGCGGCGAGAAGAACGCCTGCGGGGGGCCAATCGGACCTGGTCATTGACGATCGATACGTAACGGGCTGGGCTTCCCTCACCCAGAGGGCAGCTCTGATGGAGTGCCGACTGCTGCCTTTGAGGGGTGCAGCCACCCTGAGGAAGTGGCGGGCCTCCCGAGCGTGACGGGGGTGTATCGGTAGGAGCTGTGGATGCCTTGGCCGAGGGGCTGAGGAGATCCACAGAGAATCGGGCTGCTGCGACACCGGAACACAAGTTCGGTGGAAAATCATCTTCACAACTGGCGAAGTATTTTCCGAAAATATCTTGACAACCGTCAAGAAGACTATCGCGAAAATCATCTTGCATTTTCACGATGTCAATTGAGATCAACTATCATGAAACCCGTGGTGGCGCACTCGATCAGATGAACATCTTTCTTCCACTTACCGCGACCCCGACCGGTGCTGAGACCCCTCTCTGCGGCTGCGGGGACGGCTGGTTCTGATCATGATACGCTCAGTCCACCACAGAAGCCCCTTCCCTTCCACCCACCTGCATAGGGGACATCGGGTACAGGGGTGGCCTACCGTAACCAGGCTGAGGGAGGGGCGACAGGCCCGAGGGTTGGGGAGAGAACGGCAGCATTGAGATGGCTGTAGCAGCTGAATAGCGTACAGCGAGGACGCATGCACTTCCGAGTTTATCAACCAGAGTGCTGTTTGCATTCCGAGTGTATCGAACTAATTTCTACTTCGTCGCTCGACAGAAGAGGCGAAACGGGAAGGGGCAGAACGACGACGGTCACCTATAGCATTACTATTGCCTGCAGAATGCAGGTTTGAAATGACCGAGAACGTGACCGCGGTAAGGCAGCTCGCAACTCCACAACTAAGCCAGAATCACCCAATCGATCGAACGATCGATTTGACATTGACTGAACTCAGATCTCCTCACTTTCGATAATACTTATACCAGAATCGCTCACAGACTGCTGCAGCTAAAAATATTAATAATGAAAATCGTATCCAATTTACTCGTCATCAGCCAGCACGAACCATGACGAAGATGAACCTTGCGTGATATTACCCTGAAGGTGACCCTCTCCACCACAACCATCATCGTACCGATTCTGAGATTACCTGGCATTTACAGTACCGCTGGTCAGGGACCTTGTTCAGGTTGATAACGGCTGGCGGTACACTAGCCGATAAAGACGTGAGGACCTCGGAGTTCGGCCTGAGCTGGGGAATTTCGCGCGCGCCCATTTGATCGATTTGCGTCACCATAATATGTCGAATGATATGGTGCCCGTGACGGTTAATACCAAATCTTTATCTGAACAACGCGCCGAATAAAATAAGAATCTTGGGCACCCGCGATGTGCACGGATCGAGCTAAGATACCAACACCCGGCATTACTCCATTTGTAGTCTATCAGCATCTCCGCTGCCCGGTCCAGCGCGTTGTAGGTGATGAGGCCGAGACCGTCAGAAACGTAGCCACCCGGAGCTGACCACGAGAAGGCAAATCAAACTCATGGCGGACATCACAGTGGAAGAATGACAGGAGAATCCTCTTGGGAAGTACGCGAGAGAGAATAATATCCTAACTCCAAGTCCAGTTTATGTAAGAACAAAGTATCCACCCAGTCAACGTGCTTCTAGATGACCCGGAGTGTACCTCACTCAAGGAGAGCTTTCACTTCCCTGTGGCGAAGATTATCAACCACCATGACGCGAGCACGAGGGACGAGTGAAGCGGAAATGGTTCTCAGTGCTAATTCTGTTACCTATTTTCGGCCGACCATCCGTTATTATCATATCAAATGAGTACAAGAAGCTCGACAACCGCTCGAGTGAATATTACCAGCGAAATTGTGGAGAGCCATGGTGCCAATCTCGGCTCCCTTATAGTAGATGTTGCCCGATAAATGGTTAATACTGATGGCAGAAAGGAATGGTAGTGGACGTGAATGGGAGGGGTACTACCGCACACCGAGCCTGTTGGGGTTATAGACAGACACCAAAGATTCCATCTCGATGTCGGTCTTCACCAGAGCGCTCTCGACGACCATCGCTAATGTCCTGTTCCATACCAACTCAATCTGAACGGGTGGAAGAATGATGATAGGAGCAGCGTGATAACTACTAATAATCATATCCCAAGCCCAGTAGAGATATCTTCAACATTTTATTCTTATAAGATATCAGCACCGCGACCAAGATTTATACTGCAGCCAGCCAGGTCGAAGAATCAACCCCCAAGCGAAGGCCTACATTGCAATAGTTGACGACCAGGCTGATGCGGCCAGACAGCTGCTACCACTCCACTACCAACTAACAGGAGGATCCTGAGAGAAAGAGGAAATGATGCCCCGAGGTGAGGAGGTATTACCGTCTTCGAGATCTACTGGCCCAGACACCATCACACCAATGATCTGGTTGTTGACTTTGTTATGTTCTATGATGACCGATTTAAGAGGAGCCAGAGAAAATAAATAATCATGATCTAACGACGTTATAATGAATCCCAATGGTAAAACCATTGCTTCTTCTGACTTCGTGAAAATTTCAAGTCAGAGCGTTTATCAGCGGGTAAAAAACTCCGAGGCGTCCCATTCCTACATTCCCACAGCCCAACAACATCCTAAGGTTTTGTAAAGACAAGAAGCACAGGGGTCCAACAGCGAGGCGAGGGACAGGTAGTCGTAGCCACGGGCACGCTCATCGAGGTCAGCCTCGTCATCACTCGCAGTACCACTACGCAGTAGATAATCGTCCGCTGAAAATGGGTGAATTATTCCGACCCGGCGATGGACTCTCTGCACCTCCTTCCGAGCGCTGCCTTCGCCTTGCTCTCCCGCTCCTCTGGAGTTCTCTGTCAAGCTGATTAGCCCGGGCGACCGCATTCTGAGCGGAAATATATCACGCATGACGCGAAAATTTTTACCGAAAATTTCCGACAAAATTTTTCCTGGAAATCCAAAAACCGTAGTCAGAATGACAATTTTCCAATCGATTCGAGGATGAGACTTTTACGGAAAAAAACGAAAATTACCAAATTCATGTAAAATTTTATCGCTGCCATAGCAGCTTCTTAAAGTTAACCATGCTTGCCGAAGACAGAAAAAAAGATATCTTCACCGCTTTATGGCGGCACTGAATGGATATTATCATCCCCATGTATGCTCACCTTCATTCGCCGACAACTGAAGAGCATCATCCCTCCACAGGTGGAGGCGATCGCTATTACCAATATCAACGACCAAGCCACAGCCCGAGGCGCCCAGACCGAACCGATGTACCTGATAATAATGATAATGGTAGTGCGACGAAGAGTGAATGGTGCGTATATCTTATGCTACACGGACATTGAGAATCTGACCGAGCCTTCGGGCGGATTGTGTCGAGAATGGTGTAAAGCTGAGTGTGGACGAGACGTGATTCATTCAAGGCCTCTTAATCATCATAGGGTTATTGTGTTTGCTACTTGAAATCATAAATAGACTTATTCAGGAACTTCCGTGTTTCAAACGCTCCGAGATCAAATGCTGTGCCAGGTTCAACCTAAGATACCCTCTTCTTCTTACATTGGCTCCTCCCGCTTGCACTCCGAGTTAGGGAAGCATTGGCTGGACATAGCACAACTCCAACTATACTGATGATGACACTGCTGATCGGCACCGCACCTAAAGCAAGCATCGACCTAAGATACGCTTGGTGACGGTTTCACAGAAGAATACACTAATAAACCCGCAAATATATGCATCATGAGGTCACTCATGCATTTGATAGGTAGGAAAGATACGGCAAGTATGTTGGTGAATGCAATAACTGCAACGGATTCGGATCCAAACTACAAGTGAGGAATTGCCGTCCACCACGATTGCCATTGGGACCCCTCACAAGGGTGACAGGAGGAATGAGCAATAATATACGAAAAAGTTGGTATGATAATTACGATTGTCTGATGGGTACAGATGCGACAACCGGCCAGGTAACGGCAGAATTTCCCGATAAATTTTATATAGACGTTAAAAGCAGACTTCAGAAAATTTAGTAAAACCAAAAACATAATATATCCGACCACCTCGGGCGCATCCAAGGTTGAAAGATATTTCTCGCCTTTAGAATTCTTAAGGGTTCGGGTTCGGTTCATCTCCCATATAAGGCGATGGTCTTACGGCCATAAAGTCTGGCAATAAGTTTCCAGTCGAGTTCCTTCTTCGACAAGAGGAACCTTCAAGTTTGCGCTCTTCTCACTCGAGAGGCCCCCTGGTAACCGTCGTAAACTCAAACGCCCTCAGCCGGCGCTGTTGGCGTATTCGGCCGGCGGCTATGGCTGATTATTGTCGATTCACTTGGCACTCGGAAGATCTATCATGTCGGGCTTCTACGACTCTGTGTCCACCCTTCGTCGGGGGTTCCCATATCCCACCTGTTGGTAGTAGAGACCATGTTGTTGTTGATTATTATTTACACGATGGCAGCCGCTGCGGCTGGAGGATCCGAGGGAGAGGTTAACTTGCTCACTAGCCCTGATTATGAACTGATGGTTAATAAATGTGGAGCTCAGATGGATTGCATCAGTAAGGTTATAACACGGAGTATCTTAGGTCGACTCTTGTCGATGGCGGGTTAACTTGCGATGGTGTGGTATCTTTCAAGATGCGCCGTAATAATTTCCATCAGCGTTTTGTCACTCCTAAAAACACCGCGTGCCCTCTTGACTGCCCCGGGAAATAAACTTTTCTACGTTGAATTAAATCCTTCATGCCCTTCTAGAATTCATGAGAAGCAGCAGTCTATTATCTAACATCTTCGCTATTCTCCGCTTGGAGTGGTATGAAAGGGAGTGGGTATCCTGGCGGTGTTCAATAGACTGCTTCTTCTGAATTTTTCGGGAGGACTCCCGGATTGAATTGGCGGTGTGAAAGACGATCGTGGAACTCAGAAATCGCAGCTTCGCTCCGCCTTTTTTATCAGGTTGTTATAACTCGTCTTATCTTTGTCACTGGTGTGCCGACAACCCCGAAGATCCTCCCGGGCCAGACATTCCCGGTAGTTGTCATTACAAAGGCTCGGTCTACGGTTGCAAATACGGTAGTAAAGGGGAGGGCGGGTGGATGGTCATCTTATTCTTAGAAGCCTACTGCTGCTGAAAAAAATCATTTTCGGGTGGAAAATAAATTTTCTTTTCAGGGGCCTCCTGCTCGAAAGACGCCTGTGCTTACAGTGATTGCAACACTTGTGAGAAGGCGGGCTGCAAATGGTAATATCAGGGAGAATCTTTCGACTTCCGTGAGAAACGAATCTAACGCTGTTAATCGATCAGGATGGCGCGCGCTTTTTGCAAATCATAATAATAGCAGCAGCAATACTTAATACACCAATTGTCGTAATTGTTATCATTATGGTGAAGACCTTCTCGATAGAGGTCGACAACTGGCTGGGACAGCAGCTGCAATATGCAGGCGAAATGTAGAAGGGTATCTTAGGTTGAACCTGGTGAGATATCTTTGAGGTTAGGTTCGAGCATGGCGATTGGAAGGGTCCTCGTGCAAAGTCATTGGACCGAAGCACTCTACTGGAGTTTGAAAATACGGGTAAGGCGCCGGTATACTAATACTGTGTTCGCTCTCGTTTACAAAGTTATCGAAAAAATTAATTCGTAAATTTATAATTTAATTATTCATAATATTTTTTCACGCTGCGCCTGTCGATTGACTTCAGCCTTCATTTTTCTGACACCTCTAGCTGTGTTTTATCATTCCCGTTTTAGGTTCCTTCAGCGGTGTGGAAGGCTACGTCAACTTCACCTCGGCCGACCATTCCGTCTACCTCACGGTGGCTTTCTATAATGGGAAGTCATCAGACGCGACCTTCACGGCGAGGGCGGGTTCGTCGCTGGCAGATGGCCGAATGATGCTGGAGAAAAGTCCGGCATTAAAAGTAATACTGGGGATCGAACCGGGGTCGAGGGAATGGCGGTGGTGGAGTCTAACCGGTGGGCTGTATTGGAATTTAACTCCTTCAGAACCAAATGCGGGGCGGTCTTTTGTATAAGGCTGATGGCTGCGCGTGGGAAGTGGTCTCCCTCGACTCGGAGCATGTGGTTGTTCGAGTTTACGTCTACGGCCCGGACCCCAGTAAAGTGCAAATCCTCAACGTTCAAAGGTGAGAAGCTTCGACCTTACGACGTATCTTTCGCGGTGCAACCTATTTTGTATCTTGCTTGGTGCAACCTATTTTGTATCTCGCCTGGTGCAACCTATTTTGCATCTTGCTTGGTGCAACCTATTTTGTATCTTACACGGTACAGCGGATTTTCGTAACTCACACGGGGCAACCCACTCCGCATATCACATCGTGCGACCTACTTCGTATCTTGCACGGTGCGACCTATGGATACCTTCAGGCGTCTCCCCGAAGCAGTCGAATGCCCCTCCGTTCATGCCATGATACCCGAGTCCATGCTCCCCGTGGACCCCGCCTCGGTCACCACTATCGGCAAGCGAGGGTCGGCGTGCAGCAAGAAGAGCCTCGTCACGAGAGTCTTCAGAATAACTGTGGATAATCGGTAATAATAATCGGCAGTGGATTTTGGCTCCTTGCCTCGTGGCATCGGCGGGTTTGTTGCGATGGGGGAATCTTTTATTTTGCGAGCGTATCCTAGGTCGATCCGTGATGAGAACATTTGTGGTTGTCAGAATTTTATTTCAGTTTTTGTAGTTCCAGTAGAATGGGGATCGAGAGTTCTTTGCTTGTAGTGATGTTGTTGCTCTTATTTGTAGTTTTGACAACTCATCTCGGCTGTCTCGTTGACGGAGATTTCCATTTCGCTACGGAATTCGCTCCGCTTTCTGTCTGTCTTCTGGGTAGCGTTGAAGCGTTGGGGGAAAAGCTTCGTAGAATCGATTATTGATGCTTGAGTCGATTTTGAGTGAGTTGTGATAGACTGGGGATGCCCACAGAGACCTACTTGGCCTGGTATTTCGTCCCAAACTACTGTTGTTATCGATTCTTCCTGTTGACTCAGTGGCCTGACACCATGGTAGCACGGTGGTAGTTTGGTGCGCTCTGCTGTGGAGCCTTTCAGCGTTACTTGTGGTCATCGGAGAATGGCTGCAACCTGAATTCCATCGTTTTTAGAGATATCTTGTAGTTGAAGCATGGAAGATACGAAAGAGGTCCTTCGAGTAGTTGTCTTATCAGCTTGGCCGTTCAGGTCGGATGAGACGTTTGTGGCGGATGGGGAATGGTTCGATAGCGGCAACTGGGCTCCGGGAAACAGGTGCAAGGTAGTGCAAGACGCCTCTGTCAGTTTTGTGGTTTTCTGCTTCGCTCCGCTAAGATATTCTGCGGTTCTGTTTTTAGCATATCGCTGCACACGGCGAGACGACCATCGAATTCAATAATATGGGCGATACTGTCAGCGGAGTGTCGGGCTTGGCTTGGCTTGTCAGTGAACAGAGTCAGGATAAATACCTCAGGTGGGGAGGGTGTTAGTATGTCCTAGAAGAGGTCGTTGGTTCTATTCTCACTTGTTGCATTTTAGTTTCATATTTTCTAATCCTCTCGCGGGTGAGGGCATCTTCGAGGCGTGGGCGGGAGAACCACCGTATGACCTCAAGGTTGAGTGGGATAATGCTGCGCAGAGTAGGTATAGTCGAGGGACGATTCTGCGGAGGAGTGGTACGAGGTTAAGGCTAGTGGATAATTCGGTAGCGTGCGCAGGATTGGGTGTTGGGGAAAATCGGCGGGGCGGCCTCTCCTCGGTACCACTCCTTCGCAAGAGTTGGGAGAAATTTGGTATGGAAATTCTTTTTTCGGGTAGGCGCGGAGGAGGAGAGAAAGAAGGAAAAGAAAAGTCACAAACGCCACTGGCACAAGCCAAAGGCCCTGAAATCGAAGAAGTCAAAATCGAAGAAAAATGACACAGTTGTTGAGCGGAGCGAAGCGGAAGCGCCAGTCCGTGTCGATTCTGGTGGTGATAGTATCATGACCGATGCTTCGATGGCTCGCTATGGGGAACCGGGGGAGAGGCCGACCCTCACTGAAGTCGCCGAAAGTAATGCCGCCTGTGTAAAAAATGGAAATTTCGGGAAAATTTTCATTTTTTTTCGTTTTTTAGGTTTGAAGTCGTTGGGTGGTGGTATGCAGTTGAGTGATGCGAAAGTGCCGGGCTGCCGATGGAGCATCGAGGTAGGGTATTATTGATTGGGATTGGTAATCGATCGAGTGATCGATTTGTCGGTAAATTTTTTAATATTATCTATCCGCCGTCATCAATCATGTGCTGGCCATCATTTCTAGAATTGTTGTTATTTTGGTATACATATTTTGTCACCATGTATAATTCGTCGTAAGATATTTCACGGCGTAGTTAGATATAGTAAACCTTATCGGAGGAGAGTGTCACTGGAAATTACCGCGATTATCAATTATTATTATGACATAGAGGAGAGTGTCAAGGTTGACTGCCGCTTGCTGAGGTTACATGGCGTAACCAATCACTACGATCGAGAATCTTGGAACTGGAAAAACAGTTTTCCAATACGGTGGTTGAGAGAAGTTGCCGGGGAGGTTCAAGATACGCGGGGTTGGGGGCGGAAAATATCTTTAGGTCAAGATGTGGTCCTTTTGGTTGATATCGATCATCATCATTTCAGAGTCTTGGTGATGTGAATCACATCCGTCTTGAAGTATTCTCGGAGTTGTCCGCGTACGACCCGACCGTGTTCCCTCCGCCGAGTACCACACCTCCGTCAACTCCTGAGAGTAGCGTGCCGTCCACGCACGAGGTGGCGTTGGGGCCGATACAGGAAGAGGAGGGTGAAGGACAGAAGAAGAAAGTGGAGACGGAAGCGTTAGTGGTGAGTGGAGGAGAAAAAGTCACGCGCCACGAAATTGCCTCCGCCAGCGATTTGAGTTGTTGCTCCCGAAGCGCCTAAATAGTTAGCCTCCGTTGACAGGGTCGTGTTCGGCATTACAGCAGGGTGTTGAGGAGGCTGTGTGTCGATCAATCTGTGCCGCTCGTCTGTGTGCTCTCTCGCCTGGTGTGTGGGGAGCGCGAATCTTAATATGAATTTCTTGACCATATCTCGTCCTAGCTGTGGTCGCTGAGGATGATGGTTGTTGTAATAAGTATTGTTTGGTATCTTTCTGGCCTGTCCGACCTAAAATATGAATTACATGCTGCGACTTTGGATACCATGGTTCTGCTCAGTTGCGAGATGATACTTATGCGCGGAAGATGGAGGCAGAGAGACAACAGCAGGAGGCCTTGGCGACTCAGGGAGAAGGGAAGAGGAAAACTTTGAATAAATCTTTGGCGGCTATTGACGAGCAATATTCGGCTAATGATGGTTATACTGATCTGATGAACTCGACCAGACCGAAGAATGCTGTCAGTGGTAGGCCCGGGGATCGAACCTGCGCGGGTTAGGGATGCTCAGGTGTCGGTTCTGGATTGAAGGCTGCGGGCGGGGGTATTCTGGCGGGTGCAGCGACGCTCGTTGCGGCACCGACGGTTGGTGCGAAGGAGAAGGGCGTTGGAGGATTCTTTACTGGACTGGCTAAAGGTGAGTATCTTGAGGTTGAGCGTGCAAGATACGAAAGAGGTCGCGGTCGTGTTAGGTGTGGTGGGATTTGCGGGACTGACCATTGGCGGTGTAGCGGCGGGTGCAGTGCAACTCGGCCGGGGAATCTACAACACTCCCGAGGCTATCCGCGCTGGGAACAAAAAGTGAGTATCTTAGGTTGAGCGTGCAAGATACAAAACAGGTCAAGATGCTTCAACATCTTTTTCCGCAGATACATGAAGTGGGATGATGAGCTCGGTGCATGGGTGGACGAGACCGTCAATTTACGAGAGTTGATTAACGAAGTTCACGCTAACCCTGAAGACCCCGACTCGGACGTCGAACAAGATGGGGAGAGTCATGGCAGCCACGAGGTTGTTGATACTAAGTAATAAGATACTTTTGATGAGGGCAACTCGAATATCTTTCGCAGGAAAGGTTTGAAATGTCAAGGATCAATGGGGATTGAGAAATTGGTGGGAGTGTTTTCGAGATTTTTCTGCCTGCCTTCGTTCTGTATAGCTCGGCGTCCGAAGGCGTTGATGATGTGACGAAATATTCATGATGAAAATCACCGAAACTCGCCCAGAGTTGTCATTCACTCAAGTTGGGAATCACTCGGCCAGAACCGAGCATAGATTCTACATTGCCGCGTTTTTGTTGCATACCGGTAAGGGAAAATTTATCCCATTTTCCATTTTCGGAAGTTTTTTCACACTTCGCACCAATCTAACGTGGATTGATTTGGAACGACCATCGGTGGAGCTGGACGAGACGTGCAATTTTTTGCGTAAATTTTTCTGGAAATGGGGGAAATTTTTTTTTGCTTTTTCCAGGTTTTATGATATCCTGGGCGTCAAAACCAACGCGAGCAAGGGTGAGATCAAGAAGGCTTATTATAAGAAGGCGATGGTGGTGCATCCTGATAAAAACCCCAACGACCCCGAGGCACATAAGAAGTTCCAGGAGCTGTCTCAGGCATATCAGGTGAGAGTTGGTAGAGGACTGGTATGAGGGTATATAGAATTTCCCTGCTTCGCTCCGCTCAAAGTTATTGTATTTTTTTTTCGCTCGTGCGACGGACGGACGGAGGAAAGTTTTTTTTTGAAAAAGTTTGCAGTATTATAGTATTCGGTCGTATTGGCAACTTGAGTGAGTGTAAAGATACGTTTTGGGACCGGTTGACCTATTCTGTATCTTTCAGTGTCTCTCCGACCCGGAGTTGCGCAGAAAATATGATACGCAAGGCCTCGAGGGCGTGCAGGAGTCGGTGGCCACATTGGACCCCAAGTTATTCTTTGCAGTGTTATTTGGTACGGATATCTTAGCGGAGCGAAGCGATGCAGGATTGGCAATTTTCAGGGTCGGAGAAGTTCCTCCCGTTTATCGGGCATCTTGAGCTGGCGAGTCAGGCTGACGCGATGCTTCAGGAGGTCGATAAGGCGACGAAAAGTGGCGATGTGAAACAAAATCCGGGGGAGAGCGACGAAGATTATGCCAATCGGTTATTGAAGAATGAGATGAGTAAGGATACGGATCAGAAGAGAAAGGCGAAGAGACAACAACATAGACGAGAGGTGTGTCGGGGGAGTAATCGATCACAGGGGCGCGCGCTTTTTACATCGCGGTTGTCAGATTAAGTGTGCGGAGGAGTTGTTGTCGAGGCTGGATCGGTATGTGATCGCTCGTGATGAGCAAGGTTTTATTAACGAGACTGTTGCGGAGGCGCAGGTCCTCGCTGCGGTAGGCTGGGCTGTGCTGTTGTTCTCGGAGTTGGAGTTGTCGTTGTTGTTGTTCGTTTCAGACGTCGTTTGGTGCGCCGCTGTTGCAGACTGTGGGGTGGATGTATCAGAATAGAGCTACGCAGTTTATTAATGAGGAATGTGGCAAGAGCTGGTCTAGGAGGGTGAGTTGATGGCGGAGGGCGGACCTTCGTTGTTGCTGCTTCGACCCACGGTCAGATTTTCTCCGTTGATCGCTCTGCCTCGATCGCCTCAAGCGTCTCATGAATCTGTGAGGTCTCGGAAATGTTTTCATCGGACGTTTTTCGTTTTGTATTGCTGTTTGCGAGACACATTTCGTAGTTGACGGTTTGTTATTTTGGCAGCAGCATTTTGAGAACAGCCTACCTCATCGCTTAGAGCAGAGGGCGCCACGGTCGTGCTATTATTGTTGTTCCCAATTTTAGACGGCCTCGTGGAAGGCCACTAGCAGGACGATGTCTAACAAGTACTCGGTAGCATCATCGATGGTCAAAGCTGCGTAAGTTAACTTTGGCATACGGCAGACGCCAAAGATTCCATCAATGGGACTTATTTTCTCCCTGAGATCGATCATGATTTTCACATAGTGTTGTCGTAGTATCGACATTCCAAGGAATGTCGACGATCGATGATTCTCACAAGATTCGCTGCCGTTGTCTCCTCAGCTTGATCTTCTCCGCGATTGGGAGTGGTCGTACTTGAGGGAAATTGTCCGAGTTGTGGTATTGCTTGGGCGTGTCTTCAGGATGGTATTAAATAAGATGCAGAACGCGACTGAGGAGGCGCAGAAGCAGGCTATGAGGAAGAGGGAGGAGGAGAGGAAGGGTAAGTTTACCGCGCGCCACGAAATTCTGGCACTTGTTGTTGGTTTCAGCTCGTGGTGAATCTGGCGAAGATGATACTCCAATCGAATTGAATGATGATGATTTGAAGAAGGCATCCGAGGTTGGTCCTAGGCTTTCACGCATAAAAAGATACGTTTATCTCAGGAGTTCGAGAACGCTCTACCGGTGTTCTTGCGGACGGCTTGGGACATGTGCGCCCTGGACATCGAGCACACCGTGAAGATCATCTGCAAGAGGGTTTTGATGGACATCTCAGTCCCGTGGCAGGTGAGGAGACTTATTGTTGTTTTTATCAAAGACAGTATTTTCTAGATGTTATTTTAGATCTGGTTTTATTAATTTCTTATTTTGATTTATTACTGAGAGGGGTTGTAATTACGAGCCTGCAGGGTGCCGATTTGAAAGGGTCCCCTTCGGCACCTCGAGGCGTCGGTATAGCCGCCGTGAATTAGCCAACATATTTTCGGGATTGCGGATGACGGGGTGAAACTCCCAGCTTTTTCGCTCCAAAAATTTATTAGGGCTGGGCGCTTTTCAAGTCGGCAGCCTGTAAGAGTTAATATACCGTAAGAATTACTAATAATATGAACCCATTGGATTCTAGGCTGATGATGATGATGAGCTTGCTTGTTGGCCGCAGATAAGAATGCGAAGGGCGTATGCACTGCTGCGGATGGGGCAAATCTTCGAGGACATGGGCCAAGTTGAAGATACCAAGTCATCGTGCGACGGAGCGAAGAAGAAGCTCGAGGAGGCTTTGTACAGCAGCTTCAAGGAGAAGGCTGGAGGACGACCTTAGACCTGAATCGATCAACAGGGCGAGCGCTAAATGTTTTCCACTACCACTCTAGACGCCAATGGCGTTGATAGAGCGGATCTTATCAACATTTTTTCTTCTCAAATACCTCTGAACAGTTTCTGTACTCTCCTCACCCTGCCTGCGCTTAGTTGCCGTCACAAAAGGAAAAGGAGGAAAAATGACTGGTGATGGGGTAGAACCCAGGGCTTGCCGGTACAATCTTGAACGCTACCGGCTGGATTAAACGGCTTTCAGTGGAGCCTTCCCTTCGGTGTTGCTTCGGTGGCATCCTAGATTTCCAAGAAAAAAATGAGGCTCAAAGTCAAGTGACTAACGAATCGTTAGTAACGATCCCACTTACTACACGCGAAATGCCCTGATTTTTCCCACCATTTTGCTATCTCTGAGAATCCCAGTCTGAGACAGCTCGCGTTGAACTGCCGAGACGCCCTCCCTGGCATGCACATCCACGCCTAGGCTGAAGATCTCTCTCGCCTAACCCACCGGTCTGGGACTGCGCACGGCGAATGGTAGCTGTTGCGTTATCTCCAATGAGGCGAGCGAAACTCACAGGAGGAAACGGCGATCGTGATATCAGTCGCACCGATTGCATAGATGTTTCAATTCGCTTCTTTTTACGCCCTTAGTCTTCTCTCTACTTTTATGCTTAACGCGTGCTATCTGCCACTGCTCGTCTCCTGCAGTGTCTTAGCGTCGTCCGAGCCCACCCTGCACGGTTACAGGGCCGCAGCCGCGGCGATCGAGTTGCGTGATGCAAGCAGTTCCATCAGACGGGCGAGTCGACATTCCAAGCGAGGAGCCGCGCCGCCCCCAGAGAGAGTAGCAGAAGTGGTACCAGCAGATGAAGCTGAACTCATGCCCGTCCATGGACGGACTGCCAAGGTGACCCATCCGCCCGCCCCTTGGGACTTGTACTGGGTCCTTTTCAGATGTCTACTGAAGAGTCGTCGGTCAGAGCTGTTCCTATAACTGTAGTTTTGCATTGTTGTTTTGTCTATTGTTGTCACTGTGGTGCGACTAGTTGTCGTAACTAAGCGTAAAAATGCCGAATCGGCTGTCGTTCGGAAGAGCGATCGTGTTGTCGAGCATTCTTCCAAAGGCGAAGATGTTGTTGATATTAGTCAACGCCGGAACGGTGACGTAAGTGAGCTCGTAGCTGTGCTATTCTTGTGAAACCTTTTGTGTTCAGGGTGATGATGCAGTCGATGACGAACTGAATGCAAGTTCGGAGTCTACCAGTGCCGCCTCCGACGAGGAGCCGACTGCTGCGGGCACTCCCAGCGTTAATGTCAGCTTTGATTAGAACCTTTGAAGTTGTTTTTGTCCTGTCTAGTGATGCATTAAATGTTACACAATTGACTTTTCCGTTTACACACGGACCACCATCATCATCCATGCTAATGATGTATCATGCTAATGTGGACACGTCTGTTGAGGAGACGACTACCGCCCGCTCCTCTTCCCGCTCCCGTCAGTCCCTCGCGTTGTGTTCATGTGTCAAGAGGTCTTGCCGGGCAGCTTCGTGCTCCATCTGAGATGAAGGTCGATTGCCGGGCGAACAGTTGCGTCTTTCAGTAGCGTGTAGAACAGAATTTGCACACTGCCGTTCTCAGTAGAGCAGCAGTTTGCCACCGTCTGTGTCTTCTGAGCATCGTGAGGCGAGTGAGACTCTGTCCTGGCGTTGTCGGTCGTGGTGTGGGTGTTACGGGTGTTATCGACGCGAAGTACGATGAGCACTTGTTGACGTGGGTTGATTTCACCATCTTGCGCACAACCATAACCCTCAATCGCTCTCGAGCCGTTCCTGGTTACTCGCCCCTTATTTTCCGTTGAAAATCCGGTCGTAGAACGTAGGTCCCGTTTCCGGAGGCTTCTCGCATCGGCTCACTATGTGACGGGAGTTTGTAAGAAACTCGAGCCCGAGGAGCCCCCCTGACTCACTTGGTTGACTTCTTCTCTTCCCGAACACTGAAGTCCTTCATGCGAAAAGTCCCGATTTTTTGTAGGGTTTTAGTCTTGCAGTTATGTGAATTGCCTAGTGACGCGGCCGTTGAGGTTGTACTGTGGCTGCAGCATCTCTGGGTGATCGTTATAGACCGTTTAGCGGACTCTCCACATGGCGATTGACCCCAAAGTTTGGAGATCTTCCGCGAGTTTCCTGTCCCCTAGACCCAAGGCCACACTGAGAGGAATCCTGTGTGGTCGCTCGGAAGGGTATCTTTGACGTGCTAGAAACGGCTGAAAGATACTCCTTCTCCGAAACCATCCGCGAGGGATTAGAACAGAAAGGTTGATACTCAAAACGGCAGTGGAAATCTCTGCAGTGTTGTTTAATGATTGTCGTCTGTAAGCTCGCTCCAGTGATCTGTCTACTCGGTCTCGGCGTCCATGCCAGCTCTGCAGAACGGCGAGCTCAGGCCTCTCAGTTCATCAAGATGACCCCTCCTCAAACCGACTTGGACATGTAGCCAGCCTACTCGTCTGCCTCAGTTGATATGCTCCACCTTCTCGCAGGTTCTACTCTTTATACTACGAGGGTAGGGCCTACATCGACCTCGACTTCACCATCCGCAATGAGGGCAGGAGCACTGAGATTGTCGACTTCCGTCACCTTGAACGCTACTTGAAGGTCGTCGACGTCGCCGGCTCTTCTGACGGGTCGATCCACCCCTTGGTTAACCGCTCCGAGCGAGTGGCCCAGACTGAAGGCTACACCGGCAGTGGTGCTAGCGGCCGCCCTTTCCGTTGGGCCAACCACTGCAGAGTCTTCTTCGACTTGGCCAAAGCCGGTGGCCGGTTTGAGATGTCCCGACTCTCTCTCCCGTCCAGCGTTTCGGCTGAGCTAATAGTCTTGAAGAACCTTGAAGTCGCCATCATCGAGATCGACGGTACTGATGATCCCTCCGGTGTTGTGAGCGAGCTGAAGTCTATCGGTATAGCCGCTGAGGCCGATCTCTCTATCAAGCTCACCGGCGAAGAGGCCGCCCCTCTACCGCTCCTTCGCCGTGAGCTCAATCAGCGAGTCATGTACAGCACGCAGATGGAGGCCTCGGAGATGATGAGCGAGTCAGTCGCCCTTGTGAGAGAAGGGGAAGCCCTGCTGGCCGATGCTCGAGTGCTCTTCCTTTCCGCTGACCGTGAGCCGACCCGCAAGGCCCGGGATGCGGCCAGAGCGGCGCTGAGAGCTGCTAGGGCTGCCTTCAGTGCTGCTAAGGTTGCAGAGAAGCTTGCACTCGGCCAGTTCGAAGAGGCACGCCGACGGCCACTGGACCCGTAAGTTGCCGTTTTTACCGAGACACCTGTAGTGTCGGTGTGGCAGGTTGGTCGGTCGTCAATGGGCCCTTCCCGATCTCTGCATAGACCGAGTCCTGTACAAGCGTATTTCGAGAACGTTGACTATCGATGGCAACTTCGATTGGAAACGCTTCTCCAAGGTGCCAGTGGCAGTGATTGATTCTGGTAGGGAAGCTAAGGCAAGTCGAAAGGTTGTTGGAGTCCCTTGAGCAGGTATCGACTATGAGCATCCAGAGCTCAGACGTGTTGTTGTCAACAACGGTTGGGAGGATTGGGAACACGCTTCACACGACGTTGACGATGATCATAATGGTTTCGTCGATGATGTAGAGTCCCTAGTTGATGACCCTTGCTGTTTCCGCACCACCTTCCTCTGGACAGGTCCGTGGATGGAACTTTGTTGACAACGACGCTAACGTGATGGACTCGAGCGGCCACGGAACGCACGTCGCTGGTATACTCGCCGCCGAGGGCTACAACAAGGACGGTATCATCGGTTCCGGCTTCCCTTTCGCTCGCGTGCTCCCTCTCAAGATATTCAAGAACGGTAGATACGGCCGACTCAGCGATGCTTTCAAAGCCTTCGACTATGCCGTGGAGCAGGGCGTTATGTTGAGCAGCAACTCTTGGTACACCACGGCCTATTCTGCCGTCTTTGCGAAGATTATCGACAGACTGGCCGATCACGGCCATCTCGTTATTGCCGGTGCTGGTAACGATGGAGACGACCTCGACGAGACGGGCGCGAGTTATCCGTGTGGGTTTGCTGCCAGTAACGTGCTGTGTGTTGGAGCTCATGCCAAAGGAGGCAATCGAATGCGGGATTCCAATTACGGCCCAGGTAAGTCGTGAGTAGCTTTACTCAGCTCGTCTTGTGAGACTCGCTTCTTCGCTATCAACAGGATAATAGGGCCAACCCATTTATATGTTATTTTCATGTAATTCTTATTCCTCTATATTTCTTTTTCATTCAGATTTTTATTTAATCTATAGAGAATACAATCTCCATAGCTTTATACATTAGTTTTATCTCCACCGTCTCCTATGAAGCACGACTTTGTCTCCTCAGGTGTCGTCGATGTATCTGCTCCTGGTCATAACATCTTCTCGACCGCTCTCGAGAACGGTTACAGACTAATGTCTGGCACGAGCATGGCCGCGGCTCAAGTGGCGGGCGTGGCGGCCCTCCTCGTGGGCGCTCGGAAGCCTTTCCCTCTGCGCTATGACGAGGTTGTTGCGGCCATTACTGATACTGCGAAGGACAATGACTGGACTACCTTCGGTCGTGTCGATGCTTGTGGTGCGCTTGAGACCGTGGTGGATGATATTGAGCCTTTGACGGGTGCTGTCTCGATCGTCTCCGGCTACCACGACCGCCAGTTGGAAACTCTACGTCTCGACCCAGGGGAGCGGCACAGCCTCAAACTTCGCCTCTACAGCCCGCCCGAGATCGGCCATCACGAGTACGACTTGATCGGGCCGATCGGGCAAGGTGTTCTCGACATCCACATTCGCCTTCGCCGGCGCCCCCCACAAGGATGGTGCGCTGTTTCTGGAAATAGCTTCGTCGTCAACTTCGGCACCTTTGTTATCGGCTCATCGCGGACCATCTCCTTCAACTTATTCAACATTGGTCGTGGTAAGCTCGAGCTGAAGCGAAGCCGACTAGATCCCTGGGCGCCCGAACTCACCGTGGTGAATCCGTCGGCAGAGTCCGTCATTTTGTCCACGATGGAATACATAGAGGTTGTGTATACCTTCAAGCCTTCCAGCAGTGGTATTTTCGAATTTTACATCAACGGTCTGCATCCTACTTGCGATCGAGTGGGTCTGTATGCCAGGGTTATCGACTCTCTGGCGTATGTCGATACACAACCGGAAACGCCGGACTGGCTACCTGTCGGCCTCCGTCATCTACCACTCAGTGTCGCCGTTGTTAACCCTACCATTCTCAATCTCCGGACGCAGGTGGTGATACGATCGGAGCCGTACATCCTAGAGGGGCCTGTGGCTGGGGTATCGTTCCCCTTCCTACCAGTTGGTGGTGGCTGGGTTTCTACGATGGCTGTTGAGGGCCAACAGATCCTCTTTAATTGCACTGAGGGTCAGCATCACACGATTGTCCTTCCTCGCCCCTTTCCGTTCTATTCTGAGCGTTCCACGGAGGTTGCTGTTGGTTGTAACGGCGTGGCCTACGTTGCGTCCATGGGAGAAGGGAGGGAGCCGCCGCGCCTTCCCAGGCTGTCGTCTGGTAGTGGTATCATCGCCCCCTATTGGGTGGAGAGCTCGAAGGCTCGGTGCCCGGACACCTCGGGCTGTCGCATATCTTTTGTCGTGCGAGAGGGAAACACCAGCAGCACACTTATCGTTGAGTGGAGGAATCTGCTGGTGGAGGCCAACACGACAGCCGCAAGTGTTGTTATGCAGCTGCACGTTCACACTGACGGTCGGCTCGTCTTCCTCTACAAGACCATCCCCGATAACGCCCATCGACGCGACCTGGCAGTCGGTATCGAATCTGCGGATGGATCCGAGGGTCGAAACATCATGAGGGACCTCAACGGCACGGGCCCGTTAGCGGTGGTTTGGACGCCGAGGCTTAGCTCGTCACCGGTGATGTTGCCGGCTAATTCCACCACTGTGGTCGAGTTCCAACTCTCGACCCCCTTTCCTCGGTCTGCCAGGTGGTGACGCGGTCTGTGAGGAGATGGGTTGGGTGGATGCCTTCAACAGAACCTGCGCTGACTACGTTGCCAAGGCGTTGTGTACTGAAGACGGCACGCCTGGCATTGGCTGGGACAGCAGTCTGGGCGGCTTTGCTCAGGCAGCTTTCAATACCCCTGCCGACGTGAGCTGCTGTGGCTGTGGTGGGGGCACTTGGACTCGAGACCCGAGCGAGGGTGCACCCTGGCAAGATACTCTTGTTCTTGGCCTTAAAGACGTCGACGATGAGCGAGGCAGCTTCAGTCGGACGATCACCGGCTCGGCGGAGCTGGACGTCCTGTTGGACGGCGATGAGAGCTGATCCCGTACGAGGGAGGACTGCGCACTCTTCGTGTTATTGCCCAGGACCCGTCTCGCTCTGTGAATGTTAAGGAGAGTGGACTCACTGTTACTATCGACCTCTTCGTCAGCGGCATCCTTCATTCATCTAAGAATGTCGTTCTGGTTGGAGGGCAGGGTACGGCTGAGTTTGATATCCCTTCGGGCCCCACAACTGTTACTGCAAGAGCGACGCCGAGCATCGACATTGTGGTTGAGCAGCAAATCGTTACTTGTGGTGGGGATGATGTTGTCGGTGCCAACGGACTGCGGTATTTGCTCTGGAGCGGCCTTACTGGTGAGCTTGTCTGTGCTCTGCTGAACCATGATGGTGATAGCTGGCTGGCTGCCAACGGAAGTTCCCTGTCCCCGACGCCCGCGCAGGGATGGTATTCAATCGCTATGGCTGATTCTTCTGGTCGGATTGTGGCAGCAGTTGACGCATCCCCAAGGAGGGTTGGCGAGGTGTTGCTCGGTTTCGAAAGCTCCATCGCCTTTGGTGGTTGTGAAGGCTTCTGTGTATCCGCTGGTACCATCGATGTTGACTTCGGCGCCGCCTTGCGAGAGTCATTGATCAGAGTCCTCCGCGAGAAGGGTTCCGAGACGACAGAGGATGAGGATGGTAGAGGAGCGACAGTCATAACTACAACTACCCCGACCGACCGAAGCGGTGATATCTTCACAACTACCCCGACCGGCCGAAGCGCTGATATCTTCACAACTACCCCGACCGGCCGAAGCGCTGATATCTTCACAACTACCCCGACCGACCGAAGCGGTGATCTCTTCACAACTACCCCGACCGACCGAAGCGGTGATCTCTTCACAACTACCTCGACCGACCGAAGCGGTGATATCTTCACGATAGCGGTATCGACTACACCGAACCCTACTATGTCTGTCCCAGCCTATCTTGACTGCGATGCAGGTTGCTGGGCAGACCACCCTGGGTCCTATTGCAAGTACTGGCTGACGCCATCAGTATGCTATGTCTCAGGAAAGCCTTGCAGATGTGCTCATTTGCAAGGACGATGAGCTGCTCTATTAATTCGTTTTTATACACACATTTTGGTCTATTGCGCCCCGTATCTATATTTTATATTTTTGCAGCCGATTTTTATATCCAATTCAGCGATATCGATACAGTCTCTGCCCATGATGGTTTTTGGATGAGCCTTAATGAGCTCAGGCAATCAAAGCAGTTGCCTGGGGTGAGTTTATGTTGAGTTCAGAGTAGCAGCGTCGAATCAAGTTGCCAAAATTGATTAATGTATCTCGCACGTTGTACGAAGTTGTTGCTTCTCCGTCGTTGCTCATAGTCAACGCAAGACGAGCAGAAGTACGAAGTCTTTGACTTTCTTCTTCTAAGCTTACTCTCTCGAGGGGAATAAGTTATGCACGCATACACAGGACGATCGGCGCATAATGAGTAACAGAAGTACACTTTCGTCCCATGCGATCTCGGAAAGAGAAACTTAACAAGTTAACATTAGTTGATCGATACTTGGACTGATAGTTTCGTCATACTGCTGTTGGTGGCATGCTTTGTTCGGCAAAGATAATTCTGCGAGTGCTCCAATTCGGTGTCGCGCATCAGCTGGCTCTCTGGGAAGAGATTGTCTGCCAGGGAGTGACAGCGATACAACTCTAGCCCGCAATCGTGGATTTATGTCAGTCGGACAGCTGCACGTGGTTCCAAACGAAGTCGTAGGCGTATGAATGGAGTACGCGGTGGCCGTGCAACACTCTAGGCTGTGGAATTGTGCACCCAACCTTGAGAAATTAGACGTTGGTTTGGTGGTTTGTAGCCCATCAACAACTCCCGTAATTGCTGATTAGTCGGCAGTCGAGGAGGCTCTTTGTTCCTCATCGTTCGTCGTTATGATGGCGTCCGGACAGCCATCATGGGAGGGGTCTGCTATCCTGATGAGCGACGGTTGCTGTCAAGATTGACAGTGATTGGAGCTGGTGGGTTTGCGCGCACGCCGCAGGCGTGAAGTCAGATGCGTGGCGCACGCCTCAGCTAGGAGGTCACGAGACGTGACTCACGTCTCGTCTCGCGTCACCGGGTCACGCGGAGGCAGCGGCCAGGCGGTGCTACCTCAGCTTCGGATGGCTCGTTCTGTTTACTCTGCGTGTAGCTGTCGAGCTCGTCAGCTGGGGATCAGCCCGCCCACGCTGTTCATCTGCGGCATCCGAGGGCAGAAGGCGTGCATGAGCCGCGTCACGTCAGCCCGGGAGATATTTCTTTGTTCATTGTTTCAGCGGTGATTCCAGAATTGTGGATGGTGTCGGGTGGGATTCGCTAGCTGCTATGGCAACGCCGCACCGCCTCCACGGTGCGCCCTGCGCGTTATCCCCCTACGTGTAGATTCTTCTTTCCTCACCACTCATGGCTACTCGTCTCATCGCCTCTCTCTCCTCCGCTGCCGTCGTCCTGGGTAATGCTGTCATCCCGACTGACTACGGCAACTTCATCTACCAGTCTAACGGTCCGTATCCCGTGAAGATGACCTTCAACACCACCAAGGAGGGCCAAGCTCGATTCTCTATCGAATGTGAGCGTCGTTACCAGGATTCGTTCCAAGTCCAGCCCTATCCGCCAGACGTCGAGCATGGCTCCATACATGAATTCGCGAAGACCGGCTCTGGAGCTGCCGACCACCAGCTTCTACTTGATAAAGTTCAAGACGTATGTCCCCAGCTCCGCATCGAACCGGAAGACTTTCAGTGGTTTTATGTTGGCGACATGGGTGATCTTCACACTGAGCTGGAGGGTGACATAGCTAGTCTCGAGCGCCAGTGGTTGTCACTGAGGCCCGGTAGATACATATCTGCCAAAGCCGGACTCGTGCAGCAGTACACCATCTACCAGGATGGATACATTTACGTGAAGCTCGGCTGTAGAGATGGCAGTACTGGACACAGATTATTCCGCCTTGTTGCGAAGGACAATGGCCAGCGTTACGAACTGACAGCTATTCCGGGCCGCGGCGATGTGGTGGACCTGAAAGAGAGTTTCATGCGAGCCTGCCACATTTACGATGGCACCAGGATTGACGTCGAGTTCGAGGAGCAGCTCAAGAGATTCAGGTTTGCTGAAGGTTATTTTCTGTTCGCCATGGGCGATTACACCTCGGACCGTATCCACGGGAAACCAATCCGTCGTTAGCTTCACTATTCTTACCGCCTGCATACCTTCAGGAGGGAGGTATTCCTCGTTAAACGCCATCCATTTTCAGGGAGGCAGGCTACAGCCTCTGGCTTTCAGCGCTGCCGGTTCATCCCCCTGTCTTTTTTCTCGGTGGTTTGTTGGCATCTTCAACCGCCTCTTCCAACAACTTCAAGTCGGCAGATTTCTCTTCACTCTCATACAGCTACTTATCAATGGGGTGTTGAGCTACCAGTTGAAGGAGGACCACACGTTGCCAAAGGCCTGCAGTCGCTATCGGTGCTGCTTCATCAGAATTTGATACTGCCGGCCTGAGCATCGACTAATCAAGGCCGTCGGAGAGTCGCAGTATAATTCCGTGAAAGCAGCCTCTTTGTCGGATTGATTAGCTCCAGTCTGCGATTCACAGACGAATAGCCAGACACCCGCTGGTGCAATCTACAGCGGAGACAGAGGTTCTGGTGGTGATGGGGGAGCCTCTACATTGTAGAGATGGTTGTAGAGTCTACAATCACCGACTGTGGCGGCCCATTTGAAGTGGGCCACTTCCGGCCGGATCGCCAAACCCTGGGGCGCATTGACCTACTTTCCGAGTTATAACTGCTCGAATCTTAAGCTGTATGAGCTGGGATACACCTTTTCCTCTATACTTTTCCCAAGCTGTTGTATCTCCACAATTGAGGTGTTTCCAGGAATGAGGCGCCTCACGTCACGAGTCGTGGCGCTGTGGACAGGCTTAGTGGGCCTGTGACGTGAACTTTGGTCTCCCCGGCTAACAGTAACATAACTAATTTATGTACCGGTGAGAGTTCCGTGCACCGCTCAATGCGGAGTGATTATCAGTGGTTTCCAAAAGGTATTCCCTGCGGGAATGTCCCGCGGGCTTCTGTTGAAATTCAGAAGCTTCCTTCTGACAGGATACGCTCACATTAGAAACAGCAGAGTTTCCACGTCTCACAGTTTAGTCAATCGTGTTGATAGACCCGATCGTGGGCATGCATGCCTACAGGAAAATTTTTCGCACTGCTGCACCGCAAACGAGGGTGATAGAGCCGTACTGCATCAGGCACAATTCCTATGATAGGAATCCAATCCCTGAAGGGCCCACCTTGGGCCGTCCTCGAAGAAGATGGAGGCTCATAGACTATGCTCCTCATTGAGAAACATCGCCCATGAGTCTCTTATTAAGAAGTTCTTAAGCGTACTGCCCGATCCACTGCATGGGTGCCCTCGTTCGGGTCCTATCTCAGGGACTGATGTTGAAACTACTCAGCAGTGACCTCCGGGATCGAGCTTCGTAACTCACGCTGTGAACAGCCCTCAGCAAAACTGGGATCTCCTGGGCTTTAAAAGCCCTTCGAAGCCGCACGGCTGCACTAGGATAGGGAATTCGAGTACCCTTCTCAGCTGTGAGGTGTAAAGAGAAAGCCACGCTGGACCTCTACGATTTCTACGGGGATGACGCGGCGGTACCGGACAATGATGAAGCTGCTAAAGTTCCAGCCAACAGCGGCTGAAGGCCTCTAGGAACGCGTGGTTCTCCTCCAACTGGTAACTCAACATCTCGCCGATGAGCGGTTGTATGAGAGCGGAAAGATATTTGCCAACTTACTGAGATGGTGGAAGTGGGCGTTTAGAGATTCTAGAAAGCCGCTCGGAGATGTCCGAGACAGAGGGGCTGATACAACATCACGAGAGGCTGAAGCCGACCGTCCGGCAAAAATGACGTCGAGCAGAAAAGCTCCGTTATACTGAGTCCGTATACTTTGTTCCTGAACCTATGCGAATACAACAAATAAAGAAGCTAACGACGGAGAGGTTTTCCAGGGATACGGTTCACGGTGTAATCTCCCAGGGCGAATAGGATGTATCCTTCGGCGAACCTGAACCTCTTGACCTGCTCCTCGAACTCAGCGAAGATCGGGTTGCCATTATCTTTTGACAGACTCGCATGAAACTCTCTTTGAGGTCCCTTCAACAGTACTGCGGCCCCGAATAGCTGTCAGCTCGTAGCGCTGACCATTGTCCTTCGCAACAAGACGGAATAACTTGTGTCCCGTTCTTCTGCCACCTTTACAGCCGAGTTTCACATAAACGTATCCATTCGAGTAGATATCGTACTTCTGTGTGATCGGGCCGTCGGTAGATATGTATCTACCGGGCCTCAGTGGCAGTCACTGGCGCTCGAGACTGGCTATGTCGCTCTCCAGCTCAGTGTGAAGATTACCCTCGATGCCAACATAAAACCACTGGAAGTCTTCCTGTTCGATGCTGAGTTGGGGACATGCATCCCGAACTTTATCAAGTAGAAGCTGGTGGTCGGCAGCTCCAGAGCCGGTCTTCGCAAACTCATGTATGGAGCCATGCTCGACGTCTAGTGGATGGGGGTGGAGTTGGAACGAATCCTCGTATCGACGCTCACATTCGATAGAGAATCGAGCTTGGCCCTCCTTGGTGGTGTTGAAGGTCATCTTAACGGGATACGGACCGTTAGACTGGTAGATGAAGTTGCCGTAGTCAGTCGGGATGACAGCATTACCCAGGACGACGGCAGCAGAGGAGAGAGAGGCGATGAGGCCAGTAGCCATAATTGGTGAATGCAGAAAAACCTACACGCGAATAGATAATGTACACTCCAACATGGAGTCCCTACGGAAGCGCTACAGCTTCATCACAGCAGCTGGCAGATCTCAGCTGCCTGCATGAACAGCAATTCCAGAATCACCGCTGAGGCAATGAACAAGACCAATGAGGGTTTCCAGGGGTGACGCGCCTCACGTCACGAGTCGTGACGCTGTAGGCGGATTTAGTGGGCCTGTGGCATGGGCGCAATTTGCTCCTAAAACTCAGTGAGTCGTCAACTTCTAGGGCGTTTCCAGTAGCCCCGGTTAACCGTAACGTAACTTAAGTGGATACTTTGAGATGAGTGGAACTCATTGGTCATGATCTCTAACGACTTCCGCGGGAGTTACGAGATCGATGATGCTTTAAGACCCGGCAGATATGCGCACTGGCTGTTGTCCAGGACAACTTGTCCTGTGCTGAGTCGGCCTTCGTCGGTCACCATTGCGTCGATTGTCCTTACTTGTGATCCATTCCACTCACGTAGCTGAGCCTGAGCGTGGCCTCCGCGGCTCGAACTTCCATCGTACTCCTACGATCCCACAACCTTCTTCATTGTTGTGTGTGTTACGCTATCCCTTCACCTGTACGATGACCAGCTGAGACGCGAACCCGGTCCGCCGTCAGCAGCGTGGCGAGCACAATAGCTCTTGCCAGCTTACACTGCACCGCCCTAGCTGAGAGGCCTTCCTTGCGTTACTTCAGTCATGAAACGACTGTGTGGGGAATATCTATCGACGCCGAATTCGTGCAGCAGTACACTGTCTACTCGAATGGATACATTTACGTGGACTCGACTGCGAGGCAGGTGGAAGAACTGGTAACAGATTTTTCCATCCTGTCGAGAAGGACGATGGCCAGCGATACAAGTTGACAGCTATTCCGGGTCACGGTACTATGAATGGTTTCAAAGAGAGCCCAATGCGAGCCTGCCAGATTAACAATGGCTGCGGCACGTTGAGTTCGAGGAGCAGCTGAAGAGGTTCAGGTTTGAAGGTTATTTTCCGATCGCCAATGGAGACTTCACGTTCGACCGTTTCCACAGGAAGCCATTTTGTCTTTAGCTTCCCTTCTTGATGAAGCTGCAGTGCAGCTGCTGCATACCTTGAAGGTATTACCTTCAAAGACAAGGTGTGCTGAGTTTTTCTTCTTGACGCCCTTTCTGCCAGGCAGCCGTGCTACAGCCTCCACCCTTTCACGATGTTCATTCAGTCCCGCTGTCTTGCACATCTCCAAGCGGCCTCCTCAGATCTGTCGAACGCCAACTTCCACAACTTCTTTCGGCAAACTTCTTCTCGCCCTCATACAACCCCTCTTCAAGAGGGGTTTCATTCATACCGGACGAGTGTGTGTATCAGCATCCGAAGACGATGACCTGTCACAGGTCACCTGTGCGGGAGCGAGCTCTCGCGTCACTGTCGGGATGCTCCCTCGTTGTAGGCATCACGTGTCCATCTCTGAGAATGTAACACCATAAGCTATGGTCCATAATACACGTGGACGATCCCCGAGGACTCCGAATGGCCCATGAGGATTCGAGTGCTGTTGTTCCACGGCCATTCTATCAATGCAATGTGTTCTCGCGACGGCATAGCCTTAAATGAACAGGAGACAGTTGCCGGCGGCCCTTCCGCGTGACGGCCGATTGCTGGACGAAGGCTTTCGGCGTCTCCAGGGGCACTTCGATCCTCGTCGCTCCTAAGATCCGTGTCGCGCAGCGAGTCCCAGTTTGTGGGGGGCCCACTGGCCTTACCAGTCTATGCCACTGACACAATCATCATGGAGGTCCGACGGTGGCCGAATGACCGATGTAACTGCTCACAGCAGTCCTAATGGCTGGACTACTCGCCTCGGTCGGAACTCCCCTGCATGTAGGTTCCTATCCTCTCAACATGTCTTTCCGATTCATCGTGGCCCTCTCGTCTTTGGCCTCCCTGGCACATGGCGGCGGGGGCACACGCGGAAATCCGTCACATGAGAAGAAGCCCGTTCCTCCCGCTATACCGCGGATGGACTACGGAGACTTCGTCTATCGGTCTAAGAAGGGCCCTCTCGTAACGATGATCTTCAACGTCACGAAAGAGGGTAGAGGTATGTTCGAGATAGACTGTGGTGGAAGCTCATTCCGAGATGGCTGGTTCTCACTCCGAAGGGAGAACGAGACTGATGATCGCCACGACGAATTCCTTCATGAGTTCTCTGGTCCTGAAGCCAGCCGACGTACCCGTTGGCTTGAAGAGATTCGAAAGAAATGCCCTCAAGTCACTCTCGGCGACTGGGATTTCGAATCCTTCTCTGTCAACTACGACGGGAACGCGGAGGTTGAGTTCGCCGGCGACTACATTGTGCTCAGGCGGCAGTGGCTCGCGTTGAATCCCGGGAGATACCTGTCCAATTCCTCGACATCTGACTTCAGGATGCATTACGACGTCCAAGCCGATGGATTCGTTCACGTGAAGCTTGGCTGCAAAGCAGTAGACGGATACCCTGCAGGAGAGACTGAATGGAAGTCCTATCAGCTTGTGAGGAAGGGTCCTGGTAAGCCCTACTCGCTGACCCCTACGACAAGCCGTGACAGAGTACGCGACCTGTTCGACAGTTTCAATCGGGCTTGCTATGTCTGGCGCGACTCCTTTGACTTCTCTGAAGATTTTAAAATGGTGAGGTTTGCTACACCTGATATTATGTTTGCCTTTGGAATGTACACATTCGATCGTCTTTATAGACACCCTTTCAAAACCATTTAATATTTCCGGTGAGGAAGAACTACCGTCATCGAACGTTACCAAGTATCTCCTTCGCTCAGCCTCACATACGAGGTTCACCTACTACTCGTTCGGTGACTGTCCGTGTCTGGTGGACACGTTTCTGCAGATGTTGGGACGTTCAGCTCCCCAACACTTTTTACCACGGGTTTTTCAATTGCTCAACGCCCCTTTAACCGCCAACCATTAGAAGTTGGTAGCTTTTAGATTGATTTTTCCCGCATAGAATTGGTTACCAGTTAGTCAATTGGTATTGGGTTACCAGTTAATTCGAGGGACTCGTTGTCTTACCGTTAGTGATTATCTTGAGACCGTCTCAGCGGGACGGTACGTTAACTCTACTTGATCCGATCTAAATATTAATGGCTGGCATTGAACGGCTCACTATAGATCGTAGTGGTGGTGTCAACCAGTCATCACCAGCTGAGCTCGAATACAGTCTGCCACATATGCTGGGGGAGTACACAGCATCCGTAGAGAGATGAACCCCTCGTGGAGGGCAGCTGTCGGTTCCAGAAGACATGGAGATCACTCGCACAGACCGATGGAAATTCAGGAGTACTATTAGAAGCATCCCGGACACAAAAACACGGCAAGCTACTAAGATGGCCGCTGTGCGATCCGAGTTCAGATACTTAGTTGGCTTTTTGGCTCGGTGTGCACGGCCCTAGTTCCGATATACTCTGTCATACCACCACACTCGGGGCACGGGAACAGCTTATGGAGCATCTGTCGATACGTGTTCGCAGCTACGTAGAATCTTACGCGGACGTGAGGCCCGTGCGGGACATTTTTGGAAGAGTTTTTTTCCCTCCCAAAAGCTGCGAAACGCACCAGCAATACCAGCTGTAGTGATTGCAATAATAGCGGCAGCCGCCGGCTACCAGCAGGGCAACGGAACGACAGTGTTACTCAAATCTGACAGCTGTCAAGATGACGACCGGAACATTGGGGGTGTATCGATGGGAGTTTTGACGGGGAAGATCATAACACGAAATGAACCAGATGGAATTGCACTGGCTGGAATGGCCGTGGGGAAGATGAGATGTGGATGGGATTATACCGTTCCGACGGGGACCACCTCATCGGATGTGGTGTACTGTTATTCACGCCGCTAGTTGTATCGACCATCGTCGGCTGGATTTCGCATCGGTTTGCTAGACGACCCCCGAAGCCGCCCACAATTGTCGCGTTACACAGTGTGTTGAGGTGTTCTTCTAATCACAAATTGTGATTCACAATCACAGAGTTCCAACCGCCAATGTGATTCGCCAACTCTTTGTTAGTATTCATACCGCGTTTAACGCGAGGTTCCACCTCATCCCAGACGACACGGCAGGCTACACAAGGACGAGAGGTCAAACCACTTCGAGACGGTCCAGGGACAGTCCAAGACACGGGAGAGCAAATCACTTGAAGACGACAGAACAAACCAGTCAGAGACACCAGTTAAAGACGGGACGACCAACCACTTGGAGACTACGTGGCCAAAACACTTAGACAAGACGAGAGGGCGAACCACTAAAGAGACGAGGGCCTCTTCTCTCAAGTTGTTCGCCATTAAGAGCGAACCATTCGATGACGACGCAGCAAACAACTCAGAGACGGAAGGACAAGCCATTTAAACTTTGCGGTTTACGTCATCGTCTTTGAATTTCAAAGACTATGACGTAAACCGCTCAAAGACAAGAGGGAAGACCGCTCAGACACGAGACGGCGAACCACTTGAAGACGAGACGGCGAACCACTTGGAGACGAGACGCCGAACCACTCTGAGACGAGACGTGCGATCGACGTTCACTCCAACAAATCAGCCGTCTCATGAACTTCTTTCTGGATCTTCACCAGCGATCGGCCCACCTGCACCATCTCATGATGATAACCGCTCGCTGAAGTCATGATGACCCTCTGCCAGTCAAGCACTCCCATCAGACATAAGTCTGGCCCATTCGTCTAGTGCATTTTCCCTTCACATGCAGGTTCTCTCCTTACCAATCATGTCTATTCGCCTCATCGCCTCTCTCGCCACTGCTGCCTTCATGGCTAATGCCGACAACTCCGCTGAATACGGAAACTTTGTCTACCAGTCTAACGGTGCGAAAATGTTCGTCAACGTCACCAAGGACGGTATGGCTCGGTTCACTATAGACTGTGGACGCCCCTACGAAAGTGATTGGTTCAGAATGCAGAGGCCACAGGACGACCACGACAACCTCTACCCCGACATCATCCATGAGTTCCCATCGGGCTCCTACGAGCATCGAAAATTGATCCACTACAGCAAATATTTATGCCCCCAGTTCAACATCGTGGAGGGCGATTTCAACAGCTTCTATATCGACAGCGAGGGAATTTGGAGACTGAGTTCGAGGATGACTACGTTATCCTCAAACGTGAATGGTTGGCGTGGAGACAAGGAAGATATACGTCTAGTTCGGAGTCGGACCTAGATATGCAACTCGACGTTCTCGCCAGCGGAAGCGTTTATGTGAGGCTTGGCTGCAAGGCCTTACCTGCACGTCCTGCGGACGGTCCCTACCCTGGCGAACCTGCAACTCCTGCAGGAACCACTGGCTACAAGCTGTTCCGTCTTGTCAAAAAGGGAAACCACTACGAGCTGGGAACCTACCCCGGCCGTAGGGATACGGTGAGGAGCTTGCTGACACTTTCGAACGAGTCTGTCCTGTCTGGAAGAACTCCTATGATTTCGAGGAAGACTTCAAGACGCTGAAGTTCGCTACTCCCGATATTCTATATGCCTTTGGAGACTACTTCACCGATCGTCTCTTCAGACATACTCGATAAAACATTTAAATCTTCTTAGCCATTCTCCACTACGGGTTTTTAGTAGTTTGCCGCTATCGTTATAACCGCTAACCGTGATAAGCCGGCAGCCGTATTACAGCCGCTCATGAGTGACGCCTTGAGTTATCAGTCTTATAGCACGCGGTATCATTACTCATTGATGATGTTAGCGAGATTCCAGACTCAAGTCATTCCATCGATCCAACGTTAGTGACTCATGCTTAGAACGGTCTGTATCTGCTCCGCTTGCAAGGTCAAAGTGTTCTCCGCCTTAGACTCCGAAAGATTTGTTTAACCATCGATTCAGCAGAAATCCAAGTCTATCCGAAGGGCACTTTCAAGGCGGCTCAACTAATCCCGATCGAGGCGAGGGTCTACTCGAAATCTTGATTTTCGCTTCCCGCTAGCCGTCATGCGACGTCGAGGTTGCGGCTTGTCGAGGAGTGATAGGTTGGTTATCTCTTCAAGCTGATGTCAAGCAAGTAGTCCCTCCGAACTACGAACACATGCAAGTTCTGAGTAACATCTCCAAACGCTAGGCACTGTGGCAGTACTGCCCAGTGGAAAGAGTGGATGAACATCCCGTCCACTGGAAAGACAGTCATCACTGTCAACGCAATACTTCAGGCTACATGAATGTGTCAACGTAGTTGAGCACGAGAGGATATAATCATGGTGTACTACGGCATGAAACGTCGATATACATATCCTTCAGCTCAGGTGTTTCACCTGATTTGAGGGGTGGTCGTAGTAGAGCAGACACAGGGCACATCACTAGCATAGCAGACGGAAGGCTCCAACCAATACTTGCAGTACGACCCAGGACGGATAGCCCGACAGCCGATGTCACAATCAACAGCGGAGACAGTGGTTGTGGTAGTTGTGGTGGTGACTGTGATGACATCACCAGTCCTAGTACTCGCCGTGGTTGAGCTTCCTCCACCGCGGCCGTCGTCGTCCTCAGTAGTCGTGATGATCGTCTCATCACGTAGGAGTTTGATAAGAGATGGTCTCAATTCCATGCCGAAGTTGACGGGAACGGAACCGCCGAAGACACAGAAGCCTCCACAACCACCGATACCGATGCTGGCAGACTCGAAGCCGAGGAGCACGTTCGCAACCCGTCGTGGAGACGCATCCGTGGCGGATACCACAACAGCGGCGGCATCAACAATCATTAGTGACATCCAACCTTCGTCATCCTGAGGGACGAAGAGACCACCAAGAGGGTTGATCCAAGAGGTTTCATCGGCCGAGAGCAACGCGCACTGCAGAAGGTACGAATCGCCCAAAGGCCTCCACAACAGATAGCGTAAACCATTAGAGCCAACAGTACTGTCACCACCACAATCTACCAGGCTGACATCGAGGAAGATGGGCTCGCTCGGTGTAGCGACAGCAGTGAGCTCCGTCAGACCCGCTGGGAAGTCGAACTGTACAAGGGCCTCACCGTCGTCCAGCACCACTCGTTTCGACGCCCAGGACACGCTGTTCTCGAATACCTCGACAGTTACAACCAAGCCGCTCTCCTCGTCATTAATGACGGCGGTAGAATCCAAAGCAACCACTCGGAGCGTCCTGTTTCCACCAGCATTCGAGACAGTAGACTCGTTACCAGTCAAGAAAACGTCTACTGACTGGCTGCCCTTGACAGTTCGTTCGAACTCGCTTTGCGAGCCTTCGACGTACTTCAACTTGAGCTGAACAATATCCTGCCAGTCGGCACCGGGGCTGTTGTCTCGATACCACACACCTCCACCACAGCCGCAGCAACTATCATTCGCCGGAGTAGTGGCGGCAACTGTGACGAAGTCGCCCCATAAACTGTTCCAGCCAATACCGGGGAGGCCACCTGGTGTGCAAAGAGCCTCGGCAACGTAATCAGCACAACTTCTTCCATCAGCATCGGCCCAGTTGGCATCGTCTTCACACCAAGCATCGAGGTCATCGTCAGGCACACCCATGTAAGGTACAGCCAAAGAGAAATTGACGGCCACAGAAGACAGCGGAGGAACGATGACATGTTGGGAACTGACCTTAGGGATGAAGACCAGGGTTGATGGCCCAGAGGTATCAAGGAGTTGCATCAAGTTGTGGCCGTCTATGCCATCGAAGCTCTCGAGGCCAACGGCAGCATCTTCACGATAGGCTGGGTCGGGTAGGGAGGCGTAGAGGAGGTCGATGCGTCCATCCGGGAAGAGGTGAGCCTGCATGGTCAATGAATGCCAACTGCCATTCACTTGAACTTCCAACCCATCCCATTCGACCACCAGCATTCGTAACTTGTAATCCGTCACGAACGAGATGTTGCACAGGTTCAGGACGCACCGCGTGGAGTTCACTTCCGTCCAGTAAGCCGCGATCACACCATTGGGCTCGAGAGTGGAGGGGATGCGGGGTGAGCCGGTTTGTGGAGCTGCTGAGTAGGGCGGCAACTCGATGAAGCCGTTACAACCAATTTTAGCGGAGTCGACGTCCACACCGAAGAATGGGAAATACTGCCCAAGTGGTATCATATGAGCTTCTCCACCGACGCAGTCCGGTAGGATTTGTTGACCTGCGATCGACACCTCGGGGATCCATCCTCCACCGGTGGGCAGGAGAGGGAAGGACACGGCAGAGAATGGGCCTTCAACCAAATAGTTGGCATGACGAGAGACAACTTGCGTCTTCAACTCATATGTCGAGGGGTTCTCGATGACAGCTGCTGAAGGGGCCTTCCGCAATCCAACGGGGATGTACTCGGTGGAGTTCTCGGCCGAACCGTTGGACACCCGCAGGATTGAAGGCTGGACAGAAGCCACCAGCGGCATGGGAGGGCAATTCTCACTCAGGCCGGCCACGATAAGGTTGACGGGACCAGGTTGGAACACTTGTAGTGAGAGCTCGACAACGACGGATTCGCCTTCGGCAATGCTGACCGGCCCAACTGGTAGAATAACTTGAAGCATTGGCGCCCACGGGAGTAGCCTCGCGGGATCGACGACGAAATTCGAGCCAAATACATTAGTTATAGTGTAGCTCGCTATACCTGAGAGTGACTGCGGTGAACGAGAGCGTAACATGCGACAAAGCACTAACCCTACATACCTGTGCTCCCAACCATTAAAACTCCGAAATCTGCCGTGGGAATGGAGGTTTGGCAGAGGCCCAGTGGCGGAGCTGCACGCAGGCGGATGTTCAATTCAGCGGCGCCCTCGCCAATAACTCCTATTAGGTCATATCTGAAGAGCGGCGAGATGAGAGGACGAAGCTCAGGTCCAACTCACTCTCGGTAACCAATTGCTGGGGGCGTGAATACACAGAGCTGCATCTCGGCGGTGGACGCAGGTGGGAGTCGAACATACTCGGCACAGTCGTCATCCTTCCAAACAGTCAACGCCCTGAGTCGAATTGACTAAAGCAAACCTCAGCTGAAGTCTACCCTCACCCGTTAAGCCAGTTGGCGTCCCCAACAACTGCTTGCAATGCGGCGTAGGCATCAACACGTCCATAGGCAGTCCATCCCGTGGCATTGGCAGTACTGATGATAGCCGCCACTACTTCGTCATACCACAGAGGGAATGGCGCACGCGCTGAAGGACATATCGATTTCATCAAAAAGGGAGGACAATTGACATACCCCCAATCAGCATCGCAGCGACTCCAGCGACTTGAGCAGCGGATATACTCGTGCCGTTGAAAGTGGCATAACCATTCGGGGCAGCGGTTGATAAAACATCAACGCCCGGGGCCGAGACGTCAACAACAGCTGACAAGTAAAAAACTCTAAGGAAGAAAGTCTTGCGGTGGCCTACCGGCTCCGTAGTTAGAGGAAGTCCATCGAGCCTCATCAGCATTGTGTGCAGCAACGCAAAGAACGTTGGTGGCGTTGAACCCACAGGGATAACTCCCACCCGTAACGTCCAAGTCCTGATCGTCGTTGCCGGCAGCCGCAACAATAAGATGACCGAAAGTCTCGGCCCTTTCCACGGCGATGTGAAACACGGTTGAATAGGACCGCGCGATCCACGATACGCTGCTTATCTTGACATGCTTCTCAATAGCATAGTCGAAGGCTCGTAGGGCATCACTGAGGCGACCAGCGGAATCGTAGTCGAATATCTTGAGAGGTAGAACTCGAGCAGACGGATACCCGACGCCGAAGATACCCTCGCCGTTGAAGCCTTCGGCGGCGATTAGACCTGTCAACCATATCAGTGCTAATCACCGCATTGGACTGATGCCTTTTTATGTACCAGCACATCCAGTGCCATGTCCATTGTTATCCATCACGTTGGCGTTATCGTCGATGAAGTTCCACCCGCGAACCTGAACAGGAGAACTCGAAGAGGAAGTTTACGGCGATGACGGGACTCACGTCATCGACGAACCCATTGAAGTCGTCATCGACCATATACTGTGCATACATGTGTGTCTCCCCTTCATTCTCGAAAATGACGTCACCGAGATCAGGATGGCCATAATCGACACCTGAAAACACAAAGAGACGACTAGCAAGTATTCACTTTTTGCTGGGCGCCGACCAGAGTCAATGAGAGCGACTGTAACGGGTGAGTTATCATCCTGTTCACATCCCGTGTCCGGGTCGGCCAAACGATCATCTATTATCCGCTTGACGCGCATGTCGTCGAGAGCCCACTGCTGTCCGAAATATCTGAAGAGTCGAATGCATACCGGTGGGTCACGAAGTGGCTTACGTATCATCCGGCGGGGACAAGGAGAGAGCTCTTCGGTTTTGAGCTGCCAACTCAATCGCGAAATCTTCCTCGGCTACGATGCCCATCATCCTCAATTGATGCACGAAGGGGGAACTGAACAACAGATAAACGCCGGAAGGTGACTTCTTACCTGTGGGGAATGACGGGACGGACTTACGGGTCATTCGTGCCAACAATCTCGATGACACCAATCTGCAACATCATCAGATGATACATCGTCGCAGTTAAAGTTGACCGGAATAGACAGATTCGAATCCACATCGAAGTACGGAACCGTGGTCGAACTGAGATAGGAGACACCGCGTCATGCGAACGAGGAATGGCAGCAGCCGGGGGCTTACTCGAAGATGATGCGGCATTTGTTAGCAGCCGCAACTCCTGTATTGTTGAGGCCCTGAGGCAGATAGTCAGGACGATACTGAAGAGGATTCATCAATCACCTGCCCATATGAGCCAGCTTGACCGACACGAATTGCCCTGTCAACTAGCGGATGAATCTGAGAAGTGAACGCCGTGGAGTAGCAGGTCAAGGGGTCGCCCTTAGCACTTGTGGTGAATCGAAAACCTGATGGGCCTTCAAGTATCTTGGAATATCATCGAAATCAATGATCTCGCTGCCGGTGCCAGAGTTCTCGATGGTGAAATTGAAACACTTGACTGGCTTGCTCGGGTTGGCTCGCGAGTAATACCTGAACAAAAGAGCAACGCTTCCTTTTGGCGGTCAGAAGAGGAGTAGTTGCGGAGCACGCTCACATCTCGATGTCTATTGGGCTTGGAGATGAACTGATGAACTGGGAGACAGATAGACGTCTGGCTGACGATGCATCAGTGAGACCAGACAAGGCGACAATACATAGAACGATGATGGCGGCGAAGTCCGGCAACTCCGGCATTCCGGATGAAGGTGAATAAAGCTACTTCATGCGAAATCGTGATACTTATAATTTCGTCAGCATCGAGCTTCTAGGAAAATCATTCCTCACGCTAGGACAGTCGAGCGACAGGCTCCTGCGGATATCTATCAGTTACACTTGCACAGCGGATAAGATACCTGAAAGATATGCCGGGCTAGCGCGCCGCTAGAGTACCGCCCTTGCGGCTCCTGGAGTTTAGCAACGGTACTTACGATGCATGGCGATGATAACGCTCTGCGCACGTCATGGATGCATCAGCCTGTGCCCAATCATAGTACTGTCTGGCACCGATCGTCGGCAGCAATCCATCGACTACCATGCTGTCAACCTTCCGGTTGCATTGCCCGCAGGGCGATCTCACAGTGCCTCGTCTTTGTTCCGGAAAACGAAAGGCTCATATTCATGCCGTCAATTTGTCTTCAGCGGGACGTGCAAGTCAGTGAAGCATGGCATGAGTGCCTGGCGGCGAGCGTCGTTCATATACTGATGTTATCTGAGCGATTTCTGGCGGAAAGCGCTCGGACAACATGGCGGCAAATTTTCCGCCACTAGGTTTTATCACACTCGTTGCGCACATAAGAGGTGAGATTCGAGAACAGGCGATACGCGGGAGTCACGGTGGAAAAATGTGAGCATCTCTAAACATGATGTCGGACATTCAGCACGGAACGGCTCATGAGAGTAGACATCCGCCGGTTCATAGCTGTATAAAATCTGGCCCAGAAACTATCGATGGCTGCCGGTATCATTCAAGCTCAAGCAGATACAGGCTGTATCTGGCCACCCCTCGAGTGCAGACGGGAGGAAGGGGTTGAAACAATAGTGGAGAATCGGCAACGCGACATGTTCACAACCATGCGTGAATGTAGACCGCTCCCAGGAAGGCTGCGAGCGCATCGAAGCTTTCACCCTGTAACCAGAGGACCTGTGCGAAGAGTAGGTATGCACATTAACAATGGATACACCAAAAGACTGGGCTGCAAAACTAGGTGATACGTGTGTGAGTTTGAAGTCCAACGCCGGCAGCACGGCTCAGCATAGACTAGCATCGATGTACTTTGCTGAGGGGTCCTGATGTGTGGCCTTCTCATCACCGGAATTCTCCTTGAACGGTTCGCATACTCATGACCCGAGCAACTTTTGCGAGCAGGATTATCCACCTTGGGCTCCGTTGTTGCGCTACGTCAAGTACGGAATGCAGCCATGCGGCGCCCGACGATACAGAAGAGGATCAGCTTCCGGTTGGAATACTATTCAACACGATCACACACTACGATGAAGCACTATCACAGCATCATGCACTGCCGCAGATCATAACAACGTGCGGTATATCAACACTTCAAAAGCTTCATTCCAAAAAGTCATCTACGTACTCGGGCCGACAGTAGTCGGGACATCAGTCACCTCGATGGTAGTCGGTGAGGCTCCGGTGGTGACCTCAACGGAGGTAGCAACACCGGCAGTAGTGATTGCAGCAACAGTCGTAGTCGGGGCATCGGTGGTCACGCCCTCGGCCGCAGCTGCTGTGGTGGAGTCTTCAGTAGTCCCATCAGACTCGTCCTTCTGATCGCGTCCAGCGGCCTCATCGACCGGAGTGGTGACGGAGGCCTCGTCAGTAACAACCGATGGTGTAGTCTCCTCAGAGGGGGCCGCTGTAGTGGTAGGCTGAAAGGCCGCCACGGTAGTGGTCGCGACAGGAGCATCAGTCGTAGTCGTAGCAACATCGACTGCCGTTGCAGTGGCGATCTCGGAGGTGGTAGTCGTGGCCTCGGCATCATCCTTGTCTCTACCGGGAGACTCCCCAGCCGCGGTGGTAACGGGCACCTCGTCAGTCACAGGAGCCGCGGTGGTGACATCAACCTCATCGGTGACGACGGCTGGACTGGTCATCTCTGTGGTGTCCCCAGTAGGAGTAGCCTCAGTAGTTCCTTCGGGAGCCGCCGTTGTGACCTCAGTAGCTTCCTCGACATCGGTTGCTGTAGTAGCCGAACCAGTGGAAGTGTCCTCGCAAGTGCAAGGTACATTGGATAGATGGCAGACGCTAGGGGTGTCCCAGTACTTACAGTACGAGCCGGGGGTATCCGAGGCACAACCAGCGTCGCAGTTACGAGGAGCTTCAGTCGTCGCACTCGTATCGCAGGAGCACGGGGCATCCGAGCCAAAGCAAGTGCTGGGCGTCTTCCAGTATTTACAATAGGACCCGGGATAAGTAGCAGCACAGTCAGCGTCGCACTCAGTGGTAGAACCCATCACGTATGTGATGCCCTGGAGGGCACTGAGGGAGAGGATCGTGAAGCAGAAGTTCGAAACCATGTGAGAGACAGTATAATCGGCTGACGAACACAGAAAATCGCTCTAGCTGAAATTACCAGCGATACATTCTCAGCTTCTACGGAGAAAGTGACCGTGCGTCGCCAATTCAGCGATCTTTAGTGTCGCCCAAGCGTTTCATACGAAACGAAGATACGATACCGTCACAAAGATTCTTCTTGGCGGTGCGTCGTGTCACCATCGAGCATGTGCGCGGTCCCGCGGCTGAGAGTCCGTTCAGCCCGGGAAACTTATGAGGTCTCCTAAAGGCCTCATCGCGTCCGTATCATCAATCCACGTGCTGCTGACGCCATACTCCCACTCTTACAGGGCGCTCCGTTTTCGATATTTCGTATACCCGTGTTCATCAACAAAAGCGATGAATTTTTCGTCGAAGACTCTCTCGCCGCCTGGCCGAGAGGCACTTCGCGTTGAAGGCCCTGTGCTGTCATCACCAGTATCCCATTGCGCCTGTGGGACGAGAGCGTCCTCGAAAGTCTTGCTTTTGCTTATGCCGAACAACACGGCACGGTCGCCCTCTTCTCACGCTGATCACACACCGCTTCCACGCTCTCCGACTTAGTAACCTCCGCACTTGGACGACGGGCAGGCTCTTCGTCTTCTGGCCCCTGTCCCCGTCTCGCGACGCTAAGAGGTGTGATGTCGTTTATTTTACTACCAACTTCTTGAATGACAACACCTCTGCTGACGACCTTAGCGTTACTACTAGCGGCCGTATCGCCCAATCCTGACTGCCGTCATGGCAATTTTGACGCGGACGGCGTCGAGTGGGAGGGGCCAGAGACCTGCACCGAACCACGTCGAAGATCTTTGCAGACCACCGAGTATATCCGAGCTGCTCCTGACTCCATTCAAGTCGAGATGTGATCCGCGTCAGGATTGCCAACCCAGACGTCTTCGCACCTTAGGCAATACAACGAGTCCAACAGAAACGCCACTGAGTATGAGTTCAACTTGCTCGTCACCAATACTGGGCCGAGCGTGGAGGTGGTGGACTTCACTGATATCACTCGAGACCTGGACATCTTCGAGCATCAGCCCACCGCCCCTAACGTAAAGTAGAGTGTGCAGATGAGAATGAGGATGATGTTTCGCAGATGTCGCCTCTGGTGGATCGACCTTCGAGAGTTGCGGCAACGGAGGGTTTCACTCGGGTAGGCTGATCGTTAGGGACCTAAGGTTTGAGCGTCCTGCTATTCTCTTCAGGGCCACGACGGGGAAGAAGATTTCAAGTCAACCCGAGCGATCATCGAGTAAGTTGACTAATCGCCAGTCGCTCTGAGACGTTTATTTCGCTCAGCATCGCTGGCCGAGATCCAGCCGATGTGTTGAGGTTGTTGGAGCAGCTGTCGGCCCCTCTGAAGAGAACGATGATTTTGCACAAGTTGGAGCTCGGTGTCCTTCAAGCAGCTAACGACGCGAATATGTAACGACAGGGTATCCGAGCTCCCACCTGCGCGGAGCTGCCAGCTGGACCTGCTTTCTTCCGAAAAAAAGCCAAAAAGTTTGCTTTTTTTCGGAACCCGAGTGCATAGAGAGTGAAAAGGAAGGTAGACTGCACCCTATCAGGTCTAGTGTGATCGAAGAGGTGGCATCCCTCGGGCTGGTGGTGGAAGAAGACCTACCACTGACGTTAACGGGACAGTCTGTGAAGTGGATTGAACTCACCGAGTCTATCACAGAACAGAGCCATCATGGTCGAGGGAATGATCTTCGGTGAGCGGGCAAGGTCTTCGGCGTCATCATCAGAGCTACCGATCTCCCTCCTGCTGTCGGGCGGGCTTCAATTCTATCACTCGAGTGTGGATCGAGAAGGCCTCGATCGTTGTTCTCAGCCGGCCTGCTCCTCAATGGTCGCTGGTCGATCTTGGCGTAGACGGTATCTTCAAGAGCATCGGGTCATGGCGTGTTGATGAGGGCTCCAAGGTTACTGTGGCTGTGCCGGACTCTGGTGAGGCACTTTGGCAACACGTTTCAGAGCTATCAGCATGCCTTTCACAAGGTGTTGATTTCGAGCATCCATCTTTGGAAGGGTCAATCGCCATCAACGGAGCGGAGCGTGAGGGAAGGACAGGAGTCGATGACGACAATAACGATTTCGTTGATGACGTAGCCGTCGTACAGCGGCATCTTTAATGAGTTGGCTTCTCTAGGTACGGGGGTGGAACTTCGTGGCTGACAACGGGAATGTTATGGACAATATTGGTCACGGAACTCACTGCGCTGGTATTGACGATTTTGAGAAAGACCGCCGGTCTTAGACCGGCTCTCATTTTTCGACCTCAGGTTTGATAGCCGCCAATGGTAACGATGGCCTCATCGGCACGGGCTCGTCTTATGCTCGGGTACTGCCACTGAAGATCTTCGATGTTGGTGGTGATGGCTACGGCAAGCTCTCTGACGCTCTAAGGGCAATCGACTACGCCGTTAGTCGTGGCGTCAAGATCAGCAGCATCAACTGGGTTGTTGGTACCTACTCGGAAGTCTTCCGTCTAGCCGTCGAACGTGCTAAAAATTACGATCATATTTTCGTGGCGAGTGCCGGAAATTCCGGGATGAATCTTGATGGGACCGGCGGTAGCTACCCCTGTGGATTTGCCGCTCCAAACGTCCTTTGCGTTGGCGCGCATGGACCAGACAGGAGCCTCATTCCAGCTTCTAACTTCGGGAGAGGTAGTGTCGACAGCCACGGTGACCCTCGCACCTTCAAAGTCATTTCAGTAGTAGACGTATCAGCACCGGGGGCGTATATCGTCTCATCGACCATAGATGGTGGGAGTGATGTCATGGCAGGAACCAGTGTAGCGGCCGCGCAGGTCGCAGGAGTCGTCGCAATGCTCGTTGGAGGTAGGACTGCTAGAGGGTCTCTTCGGCGATTCCGAGTCGTACGTGGACCGTTCGCAATGAGTTTAAGCAGCTCAAGGTCGACGTTTACCCGCTCGGATTGATGATCAGCTCGCCGCCCTTTCCCGCTTCACTTCGACGACATTGTCGTGGCGATCACAACGACGGCCGTGGCTCCCAGCGGCACCGCGTTTGGACGCGTTGATGCTAGTCGAGCCCTCGAGGCCATCACAGGAAGAGGGACACTGCGGAAGTGCGCAACGGAAAGGTTCCATCCCGTAGTGGGGAGTTGCTTCATCGCAGACCGATTTATGTTGCTGCTGGTCACCCCGGAAGAGCCATCAGTCGTATAAGGTTGAGACCACATCAGTCGAAGGCTATCTCAGTGATAGTATCTTCATTGCAGACTTCGATTGGCTACAGAGAGTACGTAGGAATATAACCGGTCTTGGTATTGGATATCAATTTCCTCTATGGCGCTGAGGCTGCTATAGCGGACCCGTCTCCGTGGGTTTGGTCATTGCGGTGGTTCTGCACGTTGTTGGTGTTATCTCGCTTTGGTCGTTCTCGTTGGGTCCTGTCTACCCTCGGTAGTCGTTTGGTTGATCATAAAGTTATATCATGCAACCGTGTCGAGCTCATCAGCGAGACGCTGCCTTAAATCAGGGTTCATCTGCCTTCCTCAGATACGACGTTCGAGGTTCTATCGGTGGCGGCCTAGTCGATATCTCCATCAAAGGTGCGAGCGACCGGTGGCTCATTCTCTGGTGATGACATGGCTAAGTGCGAACTCTCCAACAACGGAACGCTGGATTTCGGCCAAGTCGTGGTCGGACAGGAAAGTGAGGACTGATGGTGGTCGAATTGATCGATCCATGCCATCTTGCAGGTGGTGTGGTATTCGACATTCGCAATGCTGGCGGCATGGAGGTGTCGGTCGTTCCTGACGTCCTGGCTGACTGGTCGCCGCTGCTGACAGTTATGGAGCCCACAACGGCCGTGGCTCTGCACAGCGGGGACTCTATGAGAGTTAAAATCAATTTCGTGGCGCGCGAAGTTGGATGGCTGCGATTCCCCATCGACTCGCTCATCGGTGGCTGTGACCCGATGCAAGTAGTCGCTCATGTGGTCCCGAACCCGCTGGTTGTCTACGGCGGCCCCACGACCGTCTCTCTGCCCGCTGGTCAAAGATCATCTGTTGTGGTGGTGAATGTCAGCAACCCTTCCAACGACACGACCCACCGAGCTAGTCTCAGGCCGCGAGAAAGATACTACCTCTTCGAGGCCGTCGCGGCAGAGAGCGTATCATTCCCGCTGACCTCCATTGGGGGAGGTTGGAAGGAAGATATGGATCTGAACGGCACTGGGATTGACTGCAGCACTCAGCAGCAGCCGACGGTGGTGCAACTCGGCCGTGGTGTTGTCTACGACGGCGATGAGGTGGACCGTGTTGGTATCCTGTGTAATGGTTTGGTCATGATACCCCCTTTCAATCGCCCATTACATGTGAATAATTCCTCGAGGTTCATAGCGGCCTATTGGGTCTCTCCTGATCATGCTCTGTGCGACGGCGAGAGGGGCTGTCGGGTTTCCTATCTGGTCACCGTGGAGGGCTTGGTCGTTGAGTGGACATACCTGTATAGCGTCGAAACAGCGGCCAACGTGACGGTCCAGCTGCAACTCCGTTACGATGGTCGAGTGGCCCTCCTCTATCCAGCACAGCGGCCGTACTTGCCGGAGGCAGCGGTCGTTGGCCTTGGTCATGCCAACTTTGCGCCCTGGATCAACAACACAGGCCCGATGGCGCTGTTGTGGACCCCTAGAGTTTCCTCAGCTGCTGTGGATGTTCCACCCGGGGAGGTGGTCACCGTGGATGCAACCCTCCACTGGCCACCATTCGGCGCCAACGGTTGGGCGTACGACGGCTCCTGTGGGCATGACCTGGACTGCGCTAATCAGAGCTCCTCTGAGTTCGTCTGGAGTGACCACATCAGCATCATCTCCTCGGGGGCCTCTGCTGCCTACTACCATCGAGTCTCTGCATACGGTACTGAGCTGCTCTATGTTGACGTGTTGGACGACAACGGGGCGCTGTCCAGTGATGGAGGCCACACGCTGATTGAGGTGCTCGCGCTGGACGGGCGAGGCTACGTGAATTCGGCAGAGGACGGTCTTCTCGTCACAGTGTCGATGCTGGTCGGAGTGGAACCATTCGATACGGTGGACGTTCTTTTGAAGGCGGGTCGAGCCAGTGTCAGCTTTGAAGTCCCCGCGGGCAAGGCACCGGTATCGGTGACTGCAAAGGCTACTCGCGAGGTTGAAATTCCATTCGGTGTTGTGAACTGCGGCGGGAATTTCGTGGCGGGCGAGAACGGTCTTCGTTATCTGCTCTGGAACCCCAGTGATGGTCGCCTGGTTTGTGCAGTGCTGAACGGTTCGATGTGGACGCCTGTGGGGATGGGAAGGGCCCTGAATGGGGGTATGTGGATATCGGTTATGATGGCCAATCACCGGGGTCAGGTGATGGTACCTTCAGACAGGATTCCGAGAAGGAGTGGTATGGTCATCTTCGGCCAGGAGTCGGATAGTCTCGGTAGCGGTCACTGTGAAGGCTTCTGCGTCTTCGGTGGGCTGTTGGATCTTAACGTTTGGAGGTACCTGAGGGAGTCAGTAGAGAAAGTCATCAGGGAGGTGCCCATCACGACCACCACTGAAGACCCGAGAGACAAGAAGCCAACGCCGGAAGCCCCTACACGAACGGCGATTACTTTGACTGGAGTCACAACCACCACTACTACGACGACATGGTGGAACACCTCTACGACGAGTAGTACTGATGCAGCGCTGTGGACTACCACAGAGCTGCTCGTCACGATGCCAACGACTACACCGATCACAACAGTGGGCGTCACGACGACAACGGCCGTGTGGTCGGAAGTTGAAGCTCCGACTACTATGGACGTGACGACGACTACTGATGAAGTTCATCCAACCACGGCAGAAACGACTACCGCGTCTGTGACGTCAACCGCTGTGCATAGTACCACGACTGGTTACACTGCCAATGCAACCAGGAGGCTGCGCGAATCCGGTGAGGGACGAGGAAAGCTCAGGATCGGGATAAATTACGTCTTTCAGGTTACGAAGGAGGAGAGGAAGGCAGCTTGGCTGAAGTGACTGTTGTTGCAATTTGTTCCGCGTCGCGCTGATCGCTGTTGCAGGTTTCCTCGGAGGGCACGGGCTTGAACGGCGGCCCTCAACTCTGGTTTGCAGTCGTCGCCATCGTTACGATTTTCATGGGGTTCGGCATCTTGTGCGTGCGAGCGATGCGCCGTCGCGCACTGTCGGACAAAGAGCAACCGCTAGAGTACGAGAAAAGCGGAGAATAGGTGAGTGGCGTCCTGCCCACGCAGCATGCCGGATGGGCCCGGGTACGGAGGAGTTACAGATGAGCTTCTGGGCGTCACATTGTGGGATGCCTGGTCAGGTTCATTTTGTTGTTAAGTTGATGAAATAAGTTAATTTGTGATAAGCCAGTTCACTGTTCCGCAAAGTCGGGCTCCCAGTTGTAGACTCTTCATGATTACATGAGTTCGAGTCTCCTTCGTCACTGTTGCGTTTGTACAGTTCGTTGCTTCTCCGTTGTTGTTCGGTGTAGCGAGCCCAAGACGGGAAAGAGTGCCAAGTCTGTCGTCTAACTCCCATTCAGAAGGGATAAATTCTCAGCTGTGAGCGCATGCACAAGATGATTAGCACAATATGAGGAACAGTTGGAAGTTTACAGGGTATCCAGACGTTAGACCGAGTCTCTTGTGGCGTTTGGTCGGGAGAAGTGTAGTCCGAATTGCTGCTAGTCTGACCGAGTCGTGTGTAAGTTTTTTCTGGCTCAAGACTCATACACATTGGTTGGGACACCGTAAATGCAGCCTGAGCTCGGTGCTAGTCTGACTAAGCAGGTTCTAGGCGTCAGACCTAAGGCTTACAGGCATGATGACCGGAAGCGTTGTGCTCTGAGAACCGTGGCGTAGAGATGCTTGTCGTAGTCAAATCGATTCACGATTGACCCGGCCTTACTACAATCAGCGCTCCCTAGACTTGGGTTTCTCTAACTGCTCACCGTTCTTGACGAGGTGTGGTCAGCACTGGTCACCTTGACGAATCAGTTACTCGCTGATGGATGGAGAATCGGTGATGTGTCGGTTCGTCAAAATGCCTCCTGGCTTGCACATGCGTTTGTACGAAGTGATCTTATGCACGACGCGGTGCTTGTCGCGCTAACTGATGTACTTTCGACATTCGGGTTGATCATTAAGGGCATGCGAATGCTTCGACCCGATCGCCAGTGAGCGGGCGGGCGCAAGGAAAGATTCTACTCTTGCGAAACGCACAACCGTTTTGTGGGTCTTTTGCGTCGCACCGTCCACAGTAGTTCAATCATTGAATACTCCTTATTCAGCCGATATCTTCACTGAGAGCGTTCAAGAAAACGTACGTTGCAGTTCACTCACATCCGTCGCTCATGTACATCTCCCGCAGCGTCATCGCTCTCCTTGCCACCCCTGCCGTGTTCGGCTCCGGTGCCCCTAAGCCTATCAGCGTATGCTTGAGTGAATGCTCCTCTATAGCCTTTGGGTCCTATTGTAAGTACTGGCAGAACCCACCGACTTGTCACGGCTCCAACGTCACGTGTTCCTGTGATGTGGCTATCGTTGCACCTTTGCCCGTTGTATGTGATGCTGGTTGTAATCAAGTCCAGACTGGTTCGTACTGTAAGAGCTGGCTCTCCCCTAGCGTCTGTTCCGAGACTGACATTCCTTGCACCTGCACGGCTTGGAACAGCAGTACCACACCGATCACTTCTAGCACGGCTGTCAACGGTACCACACCGGTCCCTACTAGCACGGCTGTCAACGGTACCACACCGGTCCCTACTAGCACGGCTGTCAACGGTACCACACCGGTCCCTACTAGCACGGCTGTCAACGGTACCACACCGGTCCCCACTAGCGGGGCTGTCAACGAGACGACACCGGTCTCTACTAGCACGGCTTTCAACGGGACGACACCGGTCCCTTCTAGCACGGCTGTCAACGGGACGACACCGGTCCCTTCTAGCACGGCTGTCAACGGTACGACACCGGTCCCTTCTAGCGCGGCTGTCAACGGTACCACATCGGTCCCTACCAGCGCGGCTGTCAACGGGGCGACACCGGTCCCTACTAGCACGGCTGTCGACGGTACCACACCGGTCCCTACTAGCACGGCTGTCAACGGGACGACACCGGTCCCTTCTAGCACGGCTGTCGACGGTACCACATCGGTCCCTACCAGCACGGCTGTCAACGGGACGACACCGGTCCCTTCTAGCACGGCTGTCAACGGGACGACACCGGTCCCTACTAGCACGGCTGTCAACGGGACGACAGCGGTCCCTACTAGCGCGGCTGTCAACGGGACGACACCGGTCCCTACTAGCGGGGCTGTCAACGGGACGACACCGGTCCCTACTAGCACGGCTGTCAACGGGACGACACCGGTCCCTTCTAGCACGGCTGTCAACGGGACGACACCGGTCCCTACTAGCACGGCTGTCAACGGTACTAGACAACGTCGTAGTTAGGCAACAGTTTGCCGATTTCCACTTAGATCACGTTAAAAGTGAATATCACTGAGAGTCCAGCAACTACTCTCTTCGTGAAAGTGAGTTTTGTAACCATACTGTCCCTTCCATTTTGTATGCTACTCGTTTTGACCACTAATTTTTGATAGTCGGTGAATGAAGCATCAGGCTCATCACCGCACGTCTCCAGCCTGATTAGTGTTGCGTACGTGCTCGAGTGGGGCTATGTGTATTTGCTAGAGTTGGCGTCCGTCGACACCAGCTTCTCAACGGTGCTCGAGTTATGACGTAATCATCGAAGACAATCGAACGACGTGCTCTCTGATATCGACGCGATATTCAGATATAAGGTTAGAGTGTCAGTATAGCAAACAGTTTTCAGAGGAAATCTGTTGCTGCCTCCGCGTCTTATCGGGGACATAAGAGAGTCTTATATTTCGAACCTCTTATCTACGATCCTTGAAAGGATCTGGAACTCAACTTCCCGATCTCAACCCAAACTTGAGGCAATTTCTTAGGGTCGGCGATATTCACCCTTCACCGTACAAGCGAGCGAGTTCTGTCCAGCCGAGTTCGGAGCGCGAACATATACCTCTGGTTGGTAAAAGAGGAGGCGTGAATAGCGCTAAGTATCAAGCTCCACAAACTGTTGCAAGTTTCACGCTTGGGGCAGGACTTGGGGAGTTATTCGAGATTATCAGCTATCATGCTTCCTGAATTGTTGGTACTCCCAGTGGAGGCTTCTGGTAATGCTAATTCCAATTCCGCACCTTCCGCGCACCTTAGCTGTCTCGCAGATTATAAGTCTATTCTGACACATGTGAGACAGCACGAAGTTCGTGCCACCGCTGCTGTTACGTTGGCCGTGCTCGAACATCGAACGAAGAGCTCTAACGCATCACCGTTCGCTTCCACGAGCTTTCAGTCGTTCTCCAGGAAAAGTTGGCCCGTCTGGGTTTCGGATTCGGATTCGGAATCGCCATCATGAGAAACCCCATAGCCCAAAAGTCTCAGCCGCAGCAGCTCAGTAGCTACAAACTACGGTCTTTATGCTGTACCATCCTGTATAATGATCCGAGGTACCTCGGCAGTAGCCGAAAGTTATCGAGGACTCTGCGATCCCGACAGTAATGCCGCACAAGCGCGAGCCATCTGCCGCGCACCGTAGAGAGTATCTTCTGGCTTCTTCTGAAACGCTTAGGGCCTATTTCATAGGGGCCCTAAGGATGTAGGTCCCTTAAGGTGAGGGATCTAACCTCAGGAGACTTAAAGGAAGTTTAGGGTATTTCACTAGAAAACAGGCGTTGGAGGTTAGGTTCCTTACCTTAAGGAGGCCCCTTAGGGCGCCCAGCTTAGGGGACCTCGATCCTAGATAGGAAGCGTGCGCCCGAAACGGATATCATCAACTGCTGATTAAGGAACGAGAATACTCATATGCTGGAATTGATCCGGCAACCCTACGAGAGTCAGACTGAGCCACTAACGACGGTGCCATATTGTCCACAGGTTAGATGTTGAGGCACAATGTGCGTGGCACGTGCTACTACCATGATGGTGCTCATGCTATAAATAGGTTCTCATCTATAGGCTATATTAAAGACCATCTATTTACTGTGGACTATAGTAAACAGCTTGTTTCTAATAGACCCCAAACCATGAGTATCATTACGTCACGTGAGCGAGGCATTTGCAGTCAAAATGCAAGTCGAAAATGCATTCAAAATGTATAAGAGGGAGTTTAGAACCTACGCGATATCGTGTCAGCGGATAGGGATTGGAGGCGGAGCGAAATGACGTCAGATCAGCTTTTTCTCGAGTTAGGAGCCTTCGAGGGGGGTTGAAGGCGTGGCTACCCTGCCTTAATAAATCTTTAAGGAGCCCTTAGGTGAGGAGCGTTAGTGAAACGTACTTAGCTCCCTAAAAGTCCTAACTCAAGAAAACTTAAGAAACCTCACCTTAAGGCGCCTAAAAGGATTTCCTAACGTTCCTCAGCCCGCCTAGCGCCCCTATGAAAAAGCCTACGGTTAGATCTTAAGGAACCTAAATGGAAATCTTAAGGTGAGGTCCCTATGAAATAGGCCCTTAGATTCAGATATTCGCCCTTCTGGCGGATTTTGCCGAAGTCTCACCGAAAGTGGTCCATGTGAGCATGCCCTCTTACCTGGCGCAGGAACGTTAATACAGATCGGTAGGCATCTATCCGTTTATTCAGGATGACTCTATCTTCCCTTCCTCTCGCGATCTTCGCCCTTGGCGCCCTCCTGGATGTCACATACGTGACGGGTTCTACCACTGAGTGCGACGCTGACTGTGCTGCCACTTATCCCGGGTCCTATTGTAAATACTGGAAGACGCCCAGCACTTGCTTTGGCTCGGATGCCCCGTGCTCCTGCGATACGAGTGCGACGACTGAAGCTCCTCGTAACTGCGACGCTGGCTGTGCCTCGGATACCCCCGGCTCGTACTGTAAGTACTGGGACACCCCTAGCGTCTGCCATCTATCCAATGTACCTTGCACTTGCGAGGACACTTCCACTGGTTCGGCTACTACAGCAACCGATGTCGAGGAAGTTACTGAGGTCACAACGGCGGCTCCCGAGGGAACTACTGAGGCTACTCCTACTGGGGACACCACAGAGATGACCAGTCCAGCCGTCGTCACCGATGAGGTTGATGTCACCACCGCGGCTCCTGTGACTGACGAGGTGCCCGTTACCACCGCGGCTGGGGAGTCTCCCGGTAGAGACAAGGATGATGCCGAGGCCACGACTACCACCTCCGAGGTCGCCACCGCAACCGCAGTCGATGTTGCTACGACTACGACTGATGCTCCTGTCGCGACCACTACCGTGGCTGCGCCTCAGCCTACCAGTACAGCGGCTCCGTCTGAGGAGACTTCAGCATCGGTTGTCACTGACGAGGCCTCCGTCACCACTCCCGGTCGATGAGGCCGCTGGACGCGATCAGAAGGACGAGTCTGATGGGACTACTGAAGCCTCCACCACAGCAGCTGCGGTCGAGGGCGTGACCACCGATGCCCCGACTACGACTGTTGCTGCAATCACTACTGCCGGTGTTGCTACCTCCGTTGAGGTCACCACCGGAGCCTCACCGACTACCATCGAGATGACTGATGCCCCGACTACTGTCGGCCCGAGTACGTAGATGACTTTTTGGAATGAAGCTTTGTGTCTGAAACAACCCATTTTGTTGTGAGCTGCGGTATTGCATGACGTAGCCACACTGAGTAACGAACGATTGTTGTGTTGTCGAGTGAATCTTGGAAGTAATCTTGCCAAGGGTGATTTGCAAGTAGCACGGAATTTACGCGGTTCCAATCGCTGCTCACTGAGTAGCGTTCAGTTCCTGCCCATTGGAAAGATATTACTTGTAAGATTGTAAAGATTGCGCTTTTGCAAATGACGAGGGTAAAAGGGCGACTATCAAAATGATCTTGTCATCCTGCGCGCAAAAACAAATTTCAAGTAAGCATGTCGCATGTAAGTGTTAAAAGTGTATTACGTAACATGTTCTCACGTGTACTGGGTCTTAGTAGTCATTTGGTACTAGCCATTGCCTAATAATCAACCTTACTTCGAAATCGTGTATCGCAGGCGACATTGCAACTAGTTGGGCTTCCCAATTCCCCCCAAATCCAAATATACAACGCAAAGAGCAAGTCTTAGCAAGCTTTCCAAAAATCGACTCGGATCAATGGCATACTCTTCATTTCGCTACATTGAGTTGAAAAATCCGACATCTGCGAGAGAATGATGGGGCTGAGGCTAGTTCGTCGTCGAACTAACGGTAGTAAAGGTGCCGGTCACCGTTCTCGTCGCGGCAGTTTCAGAATTCTGCAGCGTGCTCGTCGCAGGGAACACAACTGAGGTTACAGCAGGAGGCTGCAGCTCGACTGTCGTTGAAGTCGCAGGTGTCGCACCTTTGTCTTCACGCAAAGCCGGATCTATTCCGGATGTACTCACCGGTATCAACCCGGTGATGAGCCGCGGTGGGGTGACAGTAGTTGATGAACTGGTGGTAAATACCACACTGCCAGTGGAAACAGGAGTGTTGCTCATAGTTGTGGGTGTTGCGGAACCAGTCACAGAAGTGAATACCTTCGTTGTTGGCGTGGGAGAGGTCTTGGCACTCGACGTTTCAATCGAGCTGTCTGTACTACTCGCCGCCGATGTGCTTTCCTCTAATCGAGTAGTGGACACCGCGGTGGACGATGGTGATGAATTAGTGAACAGCACGGTAGTCGACGATGCTGTACTAGTCGTTACAAAAGTTGTCGATGGTACTCCAGTAATCACAGTAGTCGATGGTGCAGTAATAGTGGTCACGAACGCGGTCGACGGTGCCCTACCACTCGTTATGACAGTAGTCGACTGTACTGCAGTAGTCGATGATGCTTCACTAGCAGTCACAACGGTAGTCGATGGTACCGCAGTAGTCGCCGCAGTAGTCGATGATGCTTCACCAGTGGTCACAACGGTAGTCGGTGGTACTGCAGTAGTCGATGATGCTTCACCAGTGGTCGCAACGGTAGTCGGTGGTACCGAAGTAGTCGCCGCAGTAGTCGATGATGCTTCACCAGTGGTCACAACGGTAGTCGATGGTACTGCAGTAGTCGCCGCAGTAGTCGATGATGCTTCACCAGTGGTCACAACGGTAGTCGATGGTACTGCAGTAGTCGCCGAAGTAGTTGATGATGCTTCACCAGTGGTCACAACGGTAGTCGATGATGCTTCCACCGGTGGTCATAACGGTAGTCGATGGTACCGCAGTAGTCGCCGCAGTAGTCGATGATGCTTCACCAGTGGTCACAACGGTAGTCGATGGTACTGCAGTAGTCGCCGCAGTAGTCGATGATGCTTCACCAGTGGTCACAACGGTAGTCGATGATGCTTCACCGGTGGTCATAACGGTAGCCGATGGTACCGCAGTAGTCGCCGCAGTAGTCGATGATGCTTCACCAGTGGTCACAACGGTAGTCGATGGTACTGAAGGAGTCGCCGCAGTAGTCGATGATGCTTCACCAGTGGTCACAACGGTAGTCGATGGTACTGAAGGAGTCGCCGCAGTAGTCGATGATGCTTCACCAGTGGTCACAACGGTAGTCGATGGTACTGCAGTAGTCGCCGCAGTAGTCGATGATGCTTCACCAGTGGTCACAACGGTAGTCGATGGTGCTGTACTAGCAGTCAAAACAGTAGTCGGTGATGCTGTACTAGTCGTCACAATCGTTGTCGATGATGCCTCCCCAGTAGTAGTAACAGCAGTAGTCGATGGTGTTGTATTACTCTTGATGACAATAGTCGATGATGCCTCACTAGTGGTCACAATCGTAGTCGATGATGCTGCGCTTGTAGTCACAACGGTGGTCGATGGGGCTGCACTAGTAGTAACAACAGTAGTCGATGGTGCTGTACTAGCGGTCACAACAGTAGTCGATAGTGCTGTACTACCAGTCACAACAGTAGTCGATGGTGCTGTACTAGCAGTCACAACAGTAGTCGATGGTGCTGTATTAGTGGTAACAACAGAAGTCGATGATACTGTACTTGTCGTTATAACAACAGTCGGTTGTACTGCCGTAGTCGCCGCAGTAGTCGATGATGCTGCGCTTGTAGTCACAACGGTGGTCGATGGAGCTGTACTAGCAGTCGCAATGGTAGTGGATGGAGCCGTACTAGTTGTTATGACCGTAGTCGATCGCGCTGTGCGAGTGGCTGCAACATTACTTGTCGGCGCTATGGTTGGTATGGTCCCCACGCTTGTTACCAGATTAGTAGTTCCTGTAGTAGTGATGATCGGCCTTTGCGTTGTGGACTCATCACAGGAGCACGGAATGTTCGAGAAGTGGCAAACACTGGGAGACTTCCAGTACTTGCAGTAAGACCCGGGTGTATCAGCGGCACACCCCGCATCACATTGAACGGGAGAGGCCGTGAGGAAGGCGGTGTCGCAAGAGCATCGAATATTAGAGCCGAAGCATACACTTGGTGACTGCCAGTACTTGCAGTAAGAGCCAGGGAAAGTCAGGGCGCATTCGGCATCGCATGTGGTAGTATTGCTGCCAACCAGCGCGATACGAGCGGTGGCAGAGAGCAGGAATGCCGCGGAGTGACTAGCCATAGATGAGTTCGACAAAAAACTATGACGTACTCAGAAACTTTCAACCGTTATGCATCGTAATGACCGATCTTAGCCTTTCGAAGGTCTGGAATGGAGTACGGCCTGATACTTGAAAGTGCGCTAGCCCGGCATATCTTCCAAGTATCTTATTTGCAGTGCGAGTGTAACTGATAGATCTCTCTATCACGTAGCGCATGAGAATGAACCCTCGCTGTGTAAGGATGAGGAGTGATCCTCTCAATCAGCTGAGTGCTGGGAAGCATTGATGAATTTCAACCTCATCGAATGAATTAGCTTTATTCACCTTCATCCGGAATGCCGGAGTTTACGAACTTCGCCGCCACCATCGTTCTATGTATTGTCGCCTTGTCTGGTCTCACTGACGCATCGTCAGCCAGACGTCTATCTGTCTCCCAGTTCATCAGTTCATCTCCAAGCCCAATAGACATCGAGATGTGAGCGTGCTCCGCAACTACTCCTCTTCTGACCGACAGGACGATATCGAAAGCGTTGCTCTTTCTTCAGGTATTACTCGCGAGCCAACCCGAGCAAGCCAGTCAAGTGTTTCAATTTCACCATCGAGAACTCTGGCACCGGCAGCGAGATCATTGATTTCGATGATATTCCAAGATACTTGAAGGCCCATCAGGTTTTCGATTCACCACAAGTGCTAAGGGCGACCCCTTGACCTGCTACTCCACGGCGTTCACTTCTCAGATTCATCCGCTAGTTGACAGGGCAACTCGTGTCGGTCAAGCCGGCTCATATGGGCAGGTGATTGATGAATTCCTCATCAGTATCGTCCTGACTATCTGCCTCAGGGCCCTCAACAATACAGGAGTTGCGGCTGCTAACAAATGCCGCATCATCTTCGAGTAAGCCCCCGGCTGCTGCCGTTCCTCGTTCGCATGACGCGGTGTCTCCTATCTCAGTTTGACCACGGTGCCATACTTCGATGTGGATTCGAATCTGTCTATTCCGGTTAACTTAACTGCGACGATGTATCATCTGATGATGTTGCAGATTGGTGTCATCGAGATTGTTGGCACGAATGACCCGTAAGTCCGTCCCGCCGTTCCCCACCGGTAGAAAGTCACCTTCCGGCGTTTATCTGTTGTTCAGTTCCCCCTTCGTGCAGCAAATGAGGATGATGGGCATCGTAGCCGAGGAAGATTTCCCGATTGAGTTGGCAGCTCAAAACCGAAGAGCTCTCTCCTTGTCCCCGCCGGATGATACGTAAGCCACTTCGTGACCCACCGGTATGCATTCGACTCTTCAGATATTTCGGACAGCAGTGGGCTCTCGACGACATGCGCGTCAAGCGGATAATAGATGATCGTTTGGCCGACCCGGACACGGGATGTGAACAGGATGATAAATCACCCGTTACAGTCGCTCTCATTGACTCTGGTCGGCGCCCAGCAAAAATTGAATATGTGCTAGTCGTCTCATTGTGTTTTCAGGTGTCGATTATGGCCATCCTGATCTCGGTGACGTCATTTTCGAGAATGAAGGGGAGACACACATGTATGCACAGTACATGGTCGATGACGATTTCAACGGGTTCGTCGATGACGTGAGTCCCGTCATCGCCGTTAACTTCCTCTTCGAGTTCTCCTGTTCAGGTTCGCGGGTGGAACTTCATCGACGATAACGCCAACGTGATGGATAACAATGGACATGGCACTGGATGTGCTGGTACATAAAAAGGCATCAGTCCAATGCGGTGATGAGCACTGATATGGTTGACAGGTCTAATCGCCGCCGAAGGCTTCAACGGCGAGGGTATCTTCGGCGTCGGGTATCCGTCTGCTCGAGTTCTACCTCTCAAGATATTCGACTACGATTCCGCTGGTCGCCTCAGTGATGCCCTACGAGCCTTCGACTACGCTATTGAGGAGCATGTCAAGATAAGCAGCGTATCATGGATCGCGCGGTCCTATTCAACCGTGTTTCACATCGCTGTGGAGAGGGCCGTGACTTTTGGCCATCTTATTGTTGCGGCTGCCGGCAACGACGGTCAGGACTTGGACGTTACGGGTGGGAGTTATCCCTGTGGGTTCAACGCCACCAACGTTCTTTGCGTTGCTGCACACAATGCTGATGAGGCTCGATGGACTTCCTCCAACTACGGAGCCGGTAGGCCACCGCAAGACTTTCTTCCTCAGAGTTTTTCACTTGTCAGCTGTTGTTGACGTCTCGGCCCCGGGCGTTGATGTTTTATCAACCGCTGCCCCGAATGGTTATGCCACTTTCAACGGCACGAGTATATCCGCTGCTCAAGTCGCTGGAGTCGCTGCGATGCTGATTGGGGGTATGTCAATTGTCCTCCCTTTTTGATGAAATCGATATGTCCTTCAGCGCGTGCGCCATTCCCTCTGTGGTATGACGAAGTAGTGGCGGCTATCATCAGTACCGCCAATGCCACGGGATGGACTGCCTATGGACGTGTTGATGCCTACGCCGCATTGCAAGCAGTTGTTGGGGACGCCAACTGGCTTAACGGGTGAGGGTAGACTTCAGCTGAGGTTTGCTTTCTAGTCAATTCGACTCAGGGCGTTGACTGTTTGGAAGGATGACGACTGTGCCGAGTATGTTCGACTCCCACCTGCGTCCACCGCCGAGATGCAGCTCTGTGTATTCACGCCCCCAGCAATTGGTTACCGAGAGTGAGTTGGACTTGAGCTTCGTCCTCTCATCTCGCCCCTCTTCAGATATGACCTAATAGGAGTTATTGGCGAGGGCGCCGCTGAATTGAACATCCGCCTGCGTGCAGCTCCGCCACCGGGCCTCTGCCAAACCTCCATTCCCACGGCAGATTTCGGAGTTTTAATGGTTGGGAGCACAGGTATGTAGGTTTAGTGCTTTGTCGCATGTTACGCTCTCGTTCACCGCAGTCACTCTCAGGTATAGCGAGCTACACTATAACTAATGTATTTGGCTCGAATTTCGTCGTCGATCCCGCGAGGCTACTCCCGTGGGCGCCAATGCTTCAAGTTATTCTACCAGTTGGGCCGGTCAGCATTGCCGAAGGCGAATCCGTCGTTGTCGAGCTCTCACTACAAGTGTTCCAACCGGGCCCCGTCAACCTTATCGTGGCCGGCCTGAGTGAGAGTTGCCCTCCCATGCCGCTGGTGGCTTCTGTCCAGCCTTCAATCCTGCGGGTGTCCAACGGTTCGGCCGAGAACTCCACCGAGCACATCCCCGTTGGATTGCGGAAGGCCCCTTCAGCAGCTGTCATCGAGAACCCCTCGGCGTATGAGTTGAAGACTCAAGTTGTCTCTCGTCATGCCAACTATTTGCTTGAAGGCCCATTCTCTGCCGTGTCTTTCCCTCTCCTGCCCACCGGTGGAGGATGGATTCCCGAGGCCTCGATCGCTGGTCAACAAATCTTATCGGACTGCGTCGGTGGAGAAGCTCATATGATACAACTTGGGCAGTATTTCCCATTCTTCGGTGTGGACGTCGACTCCGCTAAAGTTGGTTGTAACGGCTTCATCGAGTTGCCGCCCTACTCAGCAGCTCCGCTTACCGGCTCACCCCGCATCCCCTCCACTCTCGAGCCCAATGGTGTGATCGCGGCTTACTGGACGGAAGTGAACTCCACGCGGTGCGTCCTGAACCTGTGCAACATCTCGTTCGTGACAGATTACAAGTTACGAATGCTGGTGGTCGAATGGGATGGGTTGGAAGTTCAAGTGAATGGCAGTTGGCATTCATTGACCATGCAGGCTCACCTCTTCCCGGATGGACGCATCGACCTCCTCTACGCCTCCCTACCCGACCCAGCCTATCGTGAAGATGCTGCCGTTGGCCTCGAGAACTTCGATGGCAAAGACGGCTACAACTTGATGCAACTCCTTGATACCTCTGGGCCATCAAGCCTGGTCTTCATCCCTAAGGTCAGTTCCCAACATGTCATCGTTCCTCCGCTGTCTTCTGTGGCCGTCAATTTCTCTTTGGCTGTACCTTACATGGGTGTACCTGACGATGACCTCGATGCTTGGTGTGAAGATGATGCCAACTGGGCCGATGCTGATGGAAGAAGTTGTGCTGATTACGTTGCCGAGGCTCTTTGCACACCAGCTGGCCTCCCCGGTATTGGCTGGAACAGTTTATGGGGCGACTTTGTTACAGCTGCCGCCACTACTCCGGCGAATGATAGTTGCTGCGGCTGTGGTGGAGGTGTGTGGTATCGAGACAACAGCCCCGGTGCCGACTGGCAGGATATTGTTCAGCTCAAGTTGAAGTACGTCGAAGGCTCGCAAGGCGACTTCGAACGAACTGTCAAGGGCAGTCAGTCAGTAGACGTTTTCTTGACTGGTAACGAGTCTACTGTCTCGAATGCTGGTGGAAACAGGACGCTCCGAGTGGTTGCTTTGGATTCTACCGCCGTCGTTAATGATGAGGAGAGCGGCTTGGTTGTAACTGTCGAGGTATTCGAGAACAGCGTGTCCTGGGCGTCGAAACGAGTGGTGCTGGACGACGGTGAGGCCCTTGTACAGTTCGACTTCCCAGCGGGTCTGACGGAGCTCACTGCTGTCGCTACACCGAGCGAGCCCATCCTCCTCGATGTCAGCCTGATAGATTGTGGTGGTGACAATACTGTTGGCTCTAATGGTTTACGCTATCTGTTGTGGAGGCCTTTGGGCGATTCGTACCTTCTGCAGTGCGCGTTGCTCTCGGCCGATGAAACCTCTTGGATCAACCCTCTTGGTGGTGTCTTCGTCCCTCAGGATGACGAAGGTTGGATGTCGCTAATGATTGTTGATGCCGCCGCTGTTGTGGTATCCGCCACGGATGCGTCTCCACGACGGGTTGCGAACGTGCTCCTCGGCTTCGAGTCTGCCAGCATCGGTATCGGTGGTTGTGGAGGCTTCTGTGTCTTCGGCGGTTCCGTTCCCGTCAACTTCGGCATGGAATTGAGACCATCTCTTATCAAACTCCTACGTGATGAGACGATCATCACGACTACTGAGGACGACGACGGCCGCGGTGGAGGAAGCTCAACCACGGCGAGTACTAGGACTGGTGATGTCATCACAGTCACCACCACAACTACCACAACCACTGTCTCCGCTGTTGATTGTGACATCGGCTGTCGGGCTATCCGTCCTGGGTCGTACTGCAAGTATTGGTTGGAGCCTTCCGTCTGCTATGCTAGTGATGTGCCCTGTGTCTGCTCTACTACGACCACCCCTCAAATCAGGTGAAACACCTGAGCTGAAGGATATGTATATCGGCGTTTCATGCCGTAGTACACCATGATTATATCCTCTCGTGCTCAACTACGTTGACACATTCATGTAGCCTGAAGTATTGAGTTCATAGTGATGACTGTCTCTCCAGTGGACGGGATATTCATTCCACTCCGGCTTAGCGTTTAGAGAAGGTCATCAGTCAGTCTAGACTTTCATACGTTCATAGTCCGGAGGGACTTCTAACGGCGCAACAAACCTTTAAGTCCCCGACGAGTCGGTATGAGAGCTACTGGGCGATAGTTCACCCCCGATCGAGCCAGAGGATTGATCAGAGTGGCAAAGGCCGCCTCTAATGTGCCATTCAAAACAAATAGGATCTCCGCTGAAATGACAGTGAGACTAATCTTTCGGATATCATTCGTAAACAGGGAGCAGATACAGACTGTTTTGAGCATGAGACACCAATTTTTGAATCGATGGAAGAGCTTTACTTAACCGACGCTAAACTGGTGACACGGGTATTGTGTAACACTGGTAATTCAAGGCGTCAATTATGAGGGGCTGTCTAAGGGTGTTCAAGCGACTGCCGACTTATCACGGTAGGCGGTGACGATAGCGGCGAGCTCTTAAAAACCCCGAAGTGGAGAAAGACTAGAAAAGATGTAAATGTTTCATTGAGTTCTTCTGAAGAGATGATCGGTGAAGTAGTCTCTGGAGGCATCGGGAGTGGCGAACTGCATCGTCTTGAAGCATTCTTCAGAAATATCTATGTGCGATTCCGAACAAGACATATATCTTCCTCGTGTCAACGGCAACCGTTTGAAGTTTACTTCGAGTTATGATCTTCGCCGCAAACTTCGCCATCGATAATCCACAATCTTACGGTCGTCAACTTGTCAGTTGCCGGATTCCGTGCTGTTTCCGTGAGGTCCGTCAAGTGATCGCTCGTGTCCAGTACAGCTGAGCCGATGGCAGCCTGCGTTATCTCCGATCACGCTTGAGTAGTCTACGCGTTTAGACAGAACCTGCTCTCTCAATATCGGAACTACGGCCGTGCACATCGATCCAAAAAGCCAACCAAGTATGCCGCCTATGATCGAGGAGGGGTGAGTCTCCAATCGATAGAAGCCTTCCGTGCGCCTTGCCCAGTGCCCTTACGATACACCCCGCGGTAGTCGGCCGTCTCATGCGTAGCCTGAGCTCGACGCGCACAGCGGCCACCTTCGTGACTTGCCGTGTTTTTGTGTCCGGGATGCTTCTAATAGTACTCCTGAATTTCCATCGGTCTGTGCGAGTGATCTCCATGTCTTCTGGAACCGACAGCTGCCCTCCACGAGGGGTTCATCTCTCTACGGATGCTGTGTACTCCCCCAGCATATGTGGCAGACTGTATTCGAGCTCAGCTGGTGATGACTGGTTGACACCACCACTACGATCTATAGTGAGCCGTTCAATGCCAGCCATTAATATTTAGATCCCGGATCAAGTAGAGTTAACGTACCGTCCCGCTGAGACGGTCTCAAGATAATCACTAACGGTAAGACGAAGAGTCTCTCGAATTAACTGGTAACCCAATACCAATTGAATAACTGGTAACCAATTCTATGCGGGAAAAATCAATCTAAAGCTACCAACTTCTAATGGTTGGCGGTTAAAGGGGCGTTGAGCAATTTGAAAAACCCGTGATAAAAAGTGTTGGGGAGCTGAACGTCCCGACATCTGCAGAAACGTGTCCACCAGACACGGACAGTCACCGAACGAGTAGTAGGTGAACCTCGTATGTGAGGCTGAGCGAAGGAAATGCTCGGTAACGTTCGATGACGGTAGTTCTTCCTCACCGGAAATATTAAATGGTTTTGAAAGGGTGTCTATAAAGACGATCGAATGTGTACATTCCAAAGGCATACATAATATCAGGTGTAGCAAACCTCACCATTTTAAAATCTTCAGAGAAGTCAAAGGACTCGCGCCAGACATAGCAAGCCCGATTGAAACTGTCGAACAGGTCGCGTACTCTGTCACGGCTTGTTGTAGGGGTCAGCGAGTAGGGCTTACCAGGACCCTTCCTCACCAGCTGATAGGACTTCCATTCAGTCTCTCCTGCAGGGTATCCGTCTACTGCTTTGCAGCCAAGCTTCACGTGAACGAATCCATCGGCTTGGACGTCGTAATGCATCCTGAAGTCAGATGTCGAGGAATTGGACAGGTATCTCCCGGGATTCAACGCGAGCCACTGCCGCCTGAGCACAATATAGTCGCCGGCGAACTCAACCTCCGCGTTTCCGTTCTCGTCGACAGAGAAGGATTCGAAATCCCAGTCGCCGAGAGTGACTTGGGGGCATTTCTTTCGAATCTCTTCAAGCCAACGGGTACGTCGGCTGGCTTCAGGACCAGAGAACTCATGAAGGTATTCGTCGTAGGGATCATCAGTCTCGTTCTCTCTCCGGAGTGAGAACCAGCCATCTCGGAATGAGCTTCCACCACAGTCTATCTCGAACATACCTCTACCCTCTTTCGTGACGTTGAAGATCATCGTTACGGGAGGACCCTTCTTAGAGCGATAGACGAAGTCTCCGTAGTCCATCCGCGGTATAGCGGGAGGAGCAGGCTTCTTCTCATGTGACGGATTTCCGCGCGTGCCTCCGCCGCCATGTGCCAGGGAGGCCAAAGACGAGAGGGCCACGATGAATCGGAAAGACATGTTGAGAGAATAGGAACCTACATGCAGGGGGGTTGCGAACGAAGCGAGTAGTCCATCAGGAATGCTGTGACTCACAGCCCGTGAGCAGTTCCAGCGGCCATTCGGCCTCCGTCCGACCTACACGAGGGTTATGCTGGTTCGATTTTAAGAGCGACGACGATCGGAGTGCCCCTGGTGACGCCGAAGGCATTCGGCGTCACGCCTATGGGCCGTTGGAAGCTGTCTCCTGTTCGGCTGAGGTCATGGCGTTACGAGAATACATCGTGACGATAGGATGGCCGTGTAACAACAGCACTCGACTCCCAATGAGCCGTTCCACGTCTCTCTGGATCGTCCACTTGTGTTGTGGCGTTACGTTTCCAGGGATGGACACGTGACGTCCACAATTAGGGAGCATCTCGACAGCACAGTGACGTGAGAGCTCGCTCCCGCTTAGGTTCTGTGTTTCTGGTGGTTGGTATTTGGTTGGGCCCCTCAGTCTGCTATGCTGTGTCTGCTCGACCACAACTGAGTTGTGACAACTCCTCGTCAACTCAGGTGAAATACCCGAGTGTACTGAAGTCCCATGCCGTAGTGCACGATGATCATATCCTCACGTGCTCGAATACGTTGACACTTTGTTCACGAGCGCCTGTCCAGTGGACGGGGTCTCTCGTCCGATCGGTTGGCCAAGTCGAGAAGATCGGTAGCCACTCTGACCTCCATATGCGCGTGTTTCGTAACGACTGCGTAACGACGCCAGCTGAACATGTTACGAACGTATCACTGTGAGACGAGTCGCCGCGGTGGGAGCATTTACTCGGTTGGCCGAAAACCAGTTATCGAGGTACCATCTCCTTGATCAGATTCAGAAGGGGATAGGTAGGGAACGGAAAGCATCAATCGAGGTTCGAAGTTGACTCTCACCTCGATTGGAATAGAGGATTGTCTAGAGCCTCTAGGCAACCCTCTCTAGAGTGACGGTGAACAGCCACCGAGAAGTTACCCGGCTCGGGTGATATTTTCATGGGAGGGAATACACATCTCTCGGGTATTTTGATGTTTATATCGCTGATCCTATCTTGCTCCGATAAGAAGCTACGCTGGGACTGAGCTGAGTGGCGGATGATTAGGATACAGCAGACGAAAGATCAGATTCCAGACGGCAGGACCCGGGTGCTGTGCTCTCAATCAGCTAGTCTCTTCACAGTATCCTGTTCAAACTCTCGATTGATGCTCGACGAGCACACTTCATCGGCCCTCAGTCTTAGGATTGGCCGGAGTTTTTTGACCCTCGACGATATCAGCCAACGATACCGCTTGATATTTCACTGGTAAGTTACCAGTGATGTCTTGAGTTACCAGTGGTAACTGAAGACATCAATTCTGAGCGGCTGCTTAAGGGTCTCAAAGACTGCGGGCTCATCACAGTAGGCGGCAACTAGAGCGCTGAGCTACTTGAAATCCTGGGTAAAAAATGTTCAGAGGAAGGACCCTGTTGGGGGTAAACCGCCTTGGACTCAACTCAGTGCCATTAAGGTCTCAAGAAAAGAGCTAACTTTGATAAGTATAAGTCGGGTCTAGGAAAACCTAATGATCGGACTATTCAACTTATCTACCTAAGTGAATATAGCGGTTGCACGCACACTGAGGTTCCTCGCTGGAGCGAGGGGGCGCACAGGGCTTGTTGTCTATACGTAGACAACACAGAAAAATCAGGGACTCTCTTTTTCATAGACTCTTTCGATAAAGTTGACTAGTGAAAAATGGCCACTGCCCGGCCCAGGCAAAACACGCGTGCACGCCAGTTGCACGCCAACACATTGAGTGTAAAAGGAGACAGAGTTATATCATCTCACCATCGTCGTAAAACCGATGCCCACGCTAAATCATCCATAACACAGTGCTCATCATTGGTTAGCTCTGACAGCCCTCAAATTTCGATTAAGATGGCCTTTCAGTTGTGTTATTTGTGGTTCGGCAAGAGAGGCCTCGGCGAACAGAACTCCCGAAAAACGTAGATGTTTTAGAAAGGGTGTCTGAAGAGACGATCGTAGATGTAGTCTCCGTAGGCATACATAATATCGGGAGTAGCAAACTTCACCTTCTTGAACTCTTCCTCAAAGTCGAATGAGTCTCTCCAGACAGGACAGGCCTGCTTGAAGCTGCTGATGAGCCCCGCCACTGTGTCGCGATGGCCGGGGTAGGGTGCCAGCTCGTAGTGGTTTCCCCTTTTGACGAGACGGAACAGCTTGTAGCCAGTGGTTCCTGCAGGAGTCGGAGGTTCGGCAGGGAAGTGACCGTCCGCAGGACGTCCTGGCAAGGCCTTGCAGCCAAGCCTCACATAAACGCTTCCGCTGGCACGTACATCGAAACGCATGTCCATCTGCGATTCCGAGCCAGATATATATCTTCCCTCAGTCAATGGCAACCACCGACGTTTGAGAACCACGTAGTCGCTCTCGAGTTCAGTCTCTAAATTGCCATTGCTGTCAACATAAAAGTTGCGGAAGTTTTCGCTCTCGATGTGGAGTTGGGGGCACACCTGTTGACTGTAGTGGAGCAATTTGCGATGCTCGTAGGATCCGGTCGGGAACTCGTTAAGGACGTCGTCGTTGAGCACTCCTTCAGAGTCCTCCTTCTGCATTCTGAACCAGTCACCTTCGTAGCGACGTCCGCATTCTATTGTGAACCGAGCCATACCGTCCTTAGTGGTGTTGACGATCATTGGAGATGCACCCCCGTTGTGTAAAACGCTAGCGTAATACACATTACGCATTACACAACGCGTAGTGGCTCTATTTTACGCCCATTACGCGTAAAACGCGTGGAGTGTATTACACGACTGTAGCCAGTACACGTATTTTTTACGCGCTTCGCGTAAACCGGTATTGCCTTAACTTTCAATAACTCAAAGTGCTGCTGAGATAGAAAAAATTATGCTGCTACTCCGATTCCCGTCTCCTGCTGATACGAAAAATTCAAGTTGATGAGAATTCGACAAGCACAGACCGTGTGAAGTGATTGCCAGACTCGGGTGTGCTCTGTGAAGCGTGTCTTGTCTGAGTTCTGTGGTTTAGGAATGCTTTGAATTTTCGTGGTGCCGAGTGAGTTCATGATCGACTGCCGTCTAAGTTTGCGTGATAACATGTATTTACGCGTAATTTCACGTGGTTTTACGCATATAATACGCGGTATTCTTGCGCGAAGTGTAAAACGCGTTTCACACATGACATTACGCGTACTGCGCGTTAATACGCGTAATAGCTCCGCGTGATCACGCGTAATGGCGTATTTCGCATGCGTTATTACGCAAAGTGTATTTTCTACACTTCACTTCGCGTAATTCGCGTAATTACACTGGCGTAAAACTGTTTTACGCGTAATGCAGGTGCATCTCCATTGTGACCGGACTCGCGTCCTTAGACTGGTAGACGAAGTTCCCATATTCAATGGAACTGTAGGCACTAACCATGCAGGCAATAGAGGAGAGAGAGGCAATGAGGCGAATAGACATGATTGGTGAGGGAGAAGAATCTATGCAACGGGCAGCACGCAAACCCTTGTGATTTTGTGATGCTTGTCCACGAATCTAGCCTAGCCTGAGCTAGGCTAGGCTAGGCTAGCGGTAAGCTAGGAGTTCCCGGACCTTGTTATTGTTTTCGACTTTATTAGTTCTTCGCATACTCATGCCAGTTGCGTTGGAGCCTGTTGGAGAGAAATCAGTTGAAGGGGCTACGGATGTTTTACGTCGTGCGTCATCCGAGAAAGCCCTGGAGACTGATACTCCCGTTTCTGCTAGCTTTTCGTCTGCCTTGTTGAAGAGCGCTCTGAAGCGAGCTGCTCGAAAGACATACCCTGTTTCTTGGGCTGAGACCTTGAGTATTGCCCTTAAACAGTCTCGTCTACAGCTGGCTGAGACACTGTTGGGTTACCGCGGCCATCCTCCTTGCTGGACCTGCTTGAGCTTTGTGAATTGTGAGGGTCGCCCGTTGGGCAGTGGCGTTCTCGCAGTGTGTAAAGCCTGGGGGATCAAAGCTCATACTGATGGCCCTAGAGAATTAGGCTCCCACATCGACAGGATCGACAAGCCGAAATCGTGGTCATGGAGTGTGTATGAGCGGAAGGTTGAGGATCTCAACCTGTGTGAACCGTTGTGAAGACGATGCCCTGAAAATATCTTGAATAACAGCTGTTGTTGACAGGCGATGCCGCGCCGGAGAAGCGGCGGCAGTACGACTAGAGGGGACTCAACACATAATGGCAGTTGCCTTCAGAGTACGACGATCAGTTGAGTGGCCACCCGACACGGTGGAGTGGTTGGACGACGAACACAAAATATATAGTGCGATTGCCAAGCTCGCCAACGCACTATAGATGATATCTCGTGAAACGCTCGAGCAAGTCTCCGCCTGTAGTGAGGTGGATGATTTAAGCAGCCACCAACATTCGGTATTGCCGGTAAACCCAATGGCTGGATAGGTTGGTGCTGACATCTTTATTGACACCCTGTTTTCTGGCAGATCCTTTCCTCATCTTCTTCGGATGTCATTCTTCGTCCTCTTCGTTGCTGTCAGTGCCCTCCAGGGCACTACATACGTGATGGGTTCTACCACTGAGTGCGACGCTGACTGTGCTGCCACTTATCCCGGGTCATATTGTAAATACTGGAAGACGCCCAGCACTTGCTTTGGCTCGGATACCCCGTGCTCCTGCGATACGAGTGCGACGACTGAAGCTCCTCGTAACTGCGACGCTGGTTGTGCCTCGGATACCCCCGGCTCGTACTGTAAGTACTGGGACACCCCTAGCGTCTGCCATCTATCCAATGTACCTTGCACTTGCGAGGACACTTCCACTGGTTCGGCTACTACAGCAACCGATGTCGAGGAAGTTACTGAGGTCACAACGGCGGCTCCCGAAGGAACTACTGAGGCTACTCCTGCTGGGGACATCACAGAGATGACCAGTCCAGCCGTCGTCACCGATGAGGTTGATGTCACCACCGCGGCTCCTGTGACTGACGAGGTGCCCGTTACCACCGCGGCTGGGGAGTCTCCCGGTAGAGACAAGGATGATGCCGAATCTACGACTACCACCTCCGAGATCGCCACTGCAACGGCAGTCGATGTTGCTACGACTACGACTGATGCTCCTGTCGCGACCACTACCGTGGCGGCCCCTCAGCCTACCAGTACTGCGGCTCCCTCCGAGGAGACTGCACCATCGGTTGTTACTGACGAGGCCTCCGTCACCACTCCCGTCGACGAGGCCGCTGGACGCGATCAGAAGGACGAGTCTGATGGGACTACTGAAGCCTCCACCACAGCAGGTGCGGTCGAGGGCGTGACCACCGATGCCCCGACTACGACTGTTGCTGCAATCACTACTGCCGGTGTTGCTACCTCCGTTGAGGTCACCACCGGAGCCTCACCGACTACCGTCGAGGTGACTGATGCCCCGACTACTGTCGGCCCGAGTACGTAGATGACTTTTTGGAATGAAGCTTTTGAAGTGTTGATATACCGCATTTTGTTATGATCTGTGACAGTGCATGATGATTTGATGCCGGGTAAAGAAACAGCTATGTCGAGTTTTATGGTAGAACTTCTCATCCGTCTTTTACCGTGGAAGACTCAACCTCGAAGTCATATGAGTATCATATGGATTTCGTGATGTGAGACTGACGGCGTGATGAGTGGTGGTGTAACAATCATGCTAGGCTTATGCTAGACCGACAGTCTTAGAGCTAAGCAAGCATGAGACTCAACAACAGCCTCTGCCAGTAGTATACCGTGGAAGGGAAGCTCACTGGGGCCACGGGCGTCTGTAAAGACGATCGTATTCGAACATTCCGAAAGCATACATCATATCAGATTCAGATTCAGATTGAAACGTTCCTTAATAACGAGCAATACATGAATTAGTCATCACGTCTTCCTGCTCTAAGGCTTCGACCGACTTCTTCTGCATCTTCCTCCATCCCCGCGGTCACCGTCCCAGTCGCCAGTCCTCCGACGCTTGCTCCCTGCGAGCATCGAGATACTGCATGAGGGCCGAACAAAGTTGATTGAAGGACTTGCGTCGCTTCAAATCAACAATTAGTTTATATAAATGGTTGGGGACACCACCTTTGACCCTACTCCTAGCCTGCTGCAGGAGCGGACAGGAGAAGAGGTAGTGCCGCGTGTTCCCCACCGGCGCCCCACAGTCACACTCCCTACCTCTGGCGAGTTGACCACCCCGCATCTATAGAGATGGGCTGGGGTTGGGGCCCTTCCGAATACAACGGCACTGCTAGCTGCCGTGACTTCCCCGCGGATCCACAAACGAGCGTGTGAAGCGCAGTAAAAGAAGTCATTGACAGAAGTGCCCAGGCATACATCATATCAGGAGTAGCAAATCTGACCGACATGAAATCGTCCTCTTCGAAGGAGTCCTCCCAGAGAGGACAAGCCACAGCGGAACTGTTGAAGAGTTTCCTCACCGTGTCACCGTATGATGTAGGAATCAGCCGGTAGGGCTTACCAGGTCTCCACCTCCAGAGCCTAAAGAACTTCCATCCAGTGTATCCTTCCTGGTAGCCGTCTACTGCGCTGCAACCTAGATTCACATTAACAGATCCATTTTGAAAAACATCGTAATGTAACCGGAAGTGTGATACCGAAGAATTGCTCGAGTATCTTCCCAGATTGCAGGGCAGCCACTGTCGCTTGAGGACAACATTTTCATCCCCAACCATAGTTTCTGCGTTGCCGTTCTCCGAGAACGGTTCTCGTTGATGTAGAAGCTGTCAAGATCTTCATCCAAGACGTTGAGGTGTGGGCATGCACCGCGCACACTCTTGAACCAACGTTTATGGTGGGGGCCTCCAGGTTTGTATGGTTGAAGGTGTTCGTGTTGAGGGTCGTCATCAACCTCACGGAGTTTGAACCAGTCATCTCGGAACGGACTTCCTCCGCAGTCTATCTCGAACATTCCTCTACCGTCCTTGGTGATGTTGAGAATCATCATGACCCGAGGCCCACTCTAGGACCGGTAGACGAAGTCCCCGTAATCAACCTGGAACGATCGATAGTGCACATCGGGTTTTTTCTTGGTGGGAGGAGGTGGAGGTCGGGGTGGAGCTTCGTTCTTTCCGATGCCGTGGGCCAAGAACGCGAGAGAGAAGAAAACGACGACTAATCGGAGAGGCATGGGGAAAGAGGGGGAGCCAACTAGCAATGGGCGTAACGGACGAGGCGGCTACTCCAACTCAAGGACTGCTCTGAGCAGTTCGAGGGGCCCGCCGTTAACGAAGTGAATCCACGCCACGGACTGGCCCGTATCGTAGGAGAGATCCATCGCAGAAATTGTAGCTCGAAGCGAATGGTGACGCCGTTAGAGCCGCCTGGCCGCAGTGAAATCGATCGTGACGCCAATAGCCTGTCGGTCGACTACTGTTCGCTGAAGAGAGTGTCGTGGGAACTGGAGTACTGCTTAGCTTTGAGATAGCCTTGCTTGACTACCAATGAGTCACTCCGGCTTTTCCGCTTATAGTCCACGCGTACCATGGCTCTGCAACCGCGGAAATGGGCAAATGACGCCCAAGACAAGGGAGACCTTCGACGGTGACTGTCACCGGGTGACACGAGAACTAGCTGCCGTTTAGGTCCCTGATGCAAGCGACTTCGGATGGGGATTCACCCAAATCCTTCCTCGGGCTATCACCTTGTAATAAGATATTCCTTAGAACTCATCTCATGAACGCAACCGTTTGTTCTCCCGCACGCTGAGTGGCGGAGAACTCTACGGAAATTGGGGATGTGATACCACCGACATGCAGGTAGATCGTTGAGTTGATTTTCTCTCGAAAAGTGCGACTTCAGAGTCGATTCTAACTTTCAATTTCAGTTCATTGAACACTCCCAGAGAATCGAGGCCGAGGATTGACAGCGCTGAGAACTCAAAACACTCATTAGGAGTGGCTGCAAAAATGTTTGAAGACCGCCGGCTTATAGGGGTTCAAAGCGGCGTCGAGTTCCTCGAGCCCGGTAAAAAGACAGTTTTGTAGCCTTTAATGCGGGGTTGAGCGGAACTACTACTTAGCGGCATCCATCGCCGGCAGTATTCCCTCGCTGGAGACAGTGAGCAGTTAGACAGGGTGCTTGAAGAGACGCTCGTGGAGGTAGCCACCCATGGCGTACAGCGTATCAGGATTGGCGAACCTCACGATTCTGAAGTCCTTGTCGAAGTTGAAGAATTCGAACCAGAGAGGACAGGCTTCTTGGAAACTGTCAATGAGATCCTCCACCGTGTCATGGCCATCGATAGGTGTTAGCTCGTAGTGGTCACCCTTGCTGACAAGGCGGAAAATCTTGTAACCGGTGTCGCCAGCGGGCTGATCTTCGAAACCATCGCAACCGAGTCTCACGTACACGAAGCCGTCCGGGTGGATGTCGTACTGTAACCTCAATTCTGATAGCGCCTTGTCCGACAAGTATCTTCCAGCACTCAGTTCCAACCACTGCCGCTTGAGGACAACCTTGGCACCCCCAAGCTCGGTTTCAAGATCACCTTCGTTGTTAACTTCGAAGAACAGAAGGTCCGTGTCCTCGACTGTGAGTTGGGGGCATGCAGCGTGAATCTTGGGGATCCAGGTTTCGCGGAGAGAGTCCGGCGAGCCCGGAGGTGGGAAAACACTGTGACACAAATATTGGGAACCGTGACAGGCTAATCAGGAACGAGGATCCCTTACGAGGTTCTATACTTCGCATTCGTTCATCCTTGAAACGTGACAGTCGTGATAGATATCGCTGGATTCGCTTGATGCATGTTCCGACTGCGGTAATCCTTCGACAGGGTAATCCTCGATCATAATAACCAATGGAACATTCCCTATGTCCATGACGCGCACTATATACGGCTAACTTCACGCCGGCCCGGCGTCGCCGGGTATAGGGCGGGATTAGAGCTGAGCTCAGACGACCCAACGGCCGGGATCCGGCCGATTGCGCTGCTTGGGTACTCATCTCTATGGGTGCTTGGGTGCTACCCGCATGATTTGCGCAGCATATTGATAGTATGATACTATTAATATCAATTCGATATTCTAGTAACAGGGTGCCCTGCTCTTCGGTAGCCATTGCCTACTAAGCAGTGTTACGTTTCCAAAAGAGGGCCTCTTGAAGAGGCCGCCCACATCATTTACCACTGACAGAGTCTGCGCGAGAAATCCGCCCTCTGCGAGGGCCTCTCGTCGATGGGCTCTCGCCGGGGGCACGCCAAAGAGCAGTGCGCTCGGGCCGTAAGGTCGGAACCCGAATAAGCAGTCTGACAGTCTGATTGTCACAGTGTGACACTTAGTGGGATAGCAACGCTTGACAGGTGATGGGTAGCGTACAAAGTATCGTGGCCTTTGAAGCATATACCGAAACTCAGCGTTACTCATCAATGATGAGTAACGCTGATGGGATGTAATGATGAGTCATCATAACATTCGGGTTAAGTCTCGTATCATTCATACGTACCCCGGTTGTCTCTCATGCTGAGTTGGAATGCTGAAAGAAGACGGCGCACCCTTCAACTTGGATCCGTCCCCCGTATTACAAAGTCCGGAACGTCCGAGCGAAGGCTAGCCCATAATTGTTGCGGTTGTCACCGATGACGAGCGGCTGAAGCTCCCACTCTGTCAAATTCCACCGCGAGAGCATTTCGGCAGCGCGGGGCAGTGCTCCGAGGGCAGAAGTCCAGGACCTCAGGCTTTAAGCCTCGGCATTACATGTAAAGTGACATTTCGTGCTACCGCGCAAGAGTTGTTCCGAACAACTTGTATGCAATGCAATGTATGCAATGTATGCAACCCCCCATTGCATACAATTTTTGCCACCTTCGTTTCCCGGTGCGGCAAAAATTGTATGCATGAACATGTATGCGCATACGTCACATATGATACGTGCTTTTGGGTTCTGAATTCTAGGAATCTAGATGCACTGAGACATACGTACACTTCACAGTGTGAAGTTCACACAGTCGTATAAGCCCATGGTGTATATGAACATACAAACATTTGAACGTATAGAAAACCCACTTCGCACCAGGGTGTCAGCATTCGACTACGGCCGCCCCACGGGTAACGACAACTCTGGTGCGCGAGCACGAACTGTCCCTTCAATTGTACTTTCCAGGCTTCGTCCTCGGCAGAGCGTGTTGGGTCGAGGATGTGTACCGTAGAAGCACATAATTTACGAGCTTGTTTGGACCAAGGTGCATTTGTATTACCAATTTGGAAAGTTACGGAAGTTATGGGCTCGACCAGAACATGTTTACTACCACATTCACCTACGGTTCGTAGTTCACAGATAATCAGCAACGAATATGACATGGAATAGGGCCTATTCCATGTCATATTCGTTGCTGATTATTCATAGGCTATTCAATAGGCTATACACACATAAAAGCGTATATCTATAAAATGCGGCATATAACAATTTGTTTTCATTTCCTGAACGCAGGGTACATAAGGGGTAACCGATAGTCCGTGGTTTTCGTATGTACTCATAATATGAGTCTCATATTTCTCGACAAGAATCTCTCTGGCTAGTTGACGAGTTTAAACGATGATATCCATTCAAAGAGGGGCCTGTAACCGGAAATGGATCAACCTAGAAGACTATCTATCTCCGAACGCTCGCCCAATTCTGGTGAGAACAAGAAATGCACCCGGACTCTGTTGGGGGGGGGGCGAAACTGCGAAATTCCATTGGGGCCAACGTGGAAGAACCAGGCATGAGGAATTTCGGAAAGAGCCTAACCTTGGCTCATGATACATGAGCCAGGCTTGTATGATTGGGCAATATCTGCAGACCGACAAACTTATACGGTCTACTGCAGGCTGCAGTTGATCGTATGAGTCTGTATCAGATCCAACGATTTGAGAATCGTAGAGTCCACGACCGAGCCGATGCGAATCCAGGAACGAGGCGCTACGATAGCGCCGCCGCTCAGTGAGATGCCCTCACGGGTCACCAGCCATGTGTGGGGAGCTCCACCTACACCTGATTAATAATCAGGTGTGATCAGTGATTATTAGTCGTCATGGTCGATGATTGCGCCGCTGCGGGATTCCCTCAGTGAGAACACCGTGTTCAACACGCACCATGCAGGATCAACAAGATCTATCACGGTTGAATGCGAAGAGTAGAACCCTCAAGAGGGATCCTCGTTCCTGATTAGCCTGTCACAGTTCCTTATATTCGTGTCACGGTGTTGGAACAGATGGATGGTGATTCCTTCGATTTCTTCGAGGTCACCGAGAGGAGCTGGTTGAAGTTGGAATGAGTCTTCGAAGCGGCTGCTGCATTCAATAGAGAATTTACCGTTACCGTCGGCGGAGGCGTCGAGGGTCATCTTGATGTCTTGGGTCTGGTAGACGAAGTTGCCGTAGTCCGCAGGCTTAGCAGCGCCAACCAGGCTAGCAAGAGAGGAGAGAGAAGTGATGAGGCGAATGGTCATCGACGAAGAGGAACAAGAACCTACACGTAAACGGATAAAAGGCGATGCGATGACTCGCGGTGAAAATGTTCGAAGGCAGGATCAGCAGCCATCGATTCTTATTAAGAAAGTCCTGGCTGAGCAGCTGCTACCGTCCAGGCTGCCACAGGGGCTCATGAGACGGCTGAGAAATCGGACTGAACTTCTAACAGCCGTCCCGTCTCTAGACCGATTGCCGTCCCGTCTCTGGACCGATTGCTGTCCCGTCTCTAGACCGATTGCTGTCCCGTCTCTGGACCGATTGCCGTCCCGTCTCCGATGTGCCGTGGCCGGGGACTTGCGGCTCCATGCGGATCCCGATTGAGAAATCGCGTCTATTATTCGGAATCACTCCTCCGTAAATACAGGATCTTATCCGTCGTCGTCTGAGGGAGCTGTCAGCGCGCAATATTGACACAGATCGAGCTAAACCCTCACGTACCCTGATCCTTGCTCCGGTGTTCTATGAAAAGACCGAGCGAAGAGTAGCCCTGAGAACACTGTGAATCTGCAGGCCCGCATGGGCCACCAGGCTCGCAAGGCTCGCTACACCTTCACAACATCCACCGCGGGAGAGCGAGGTGGTCATCGAGATTGAACATCGTCCGCACGGAACCGATCTTCTTAGGGTTGGAAACTCCATAATGTGATATTTCATCGTAGTCCCTTCTTAGAGGAGAGGCTGCAATGCGCTGATGTTCGGATTCTCGTCGCGGCCACGGATTCTTTTCCTCGACGAGTTTCGAATGCCCTTCTTGTTCAAGACGTCAGTGAAATGGCATGGCAGCGGCGCCGCCCCGTCTCAGATGAGACCCGAACTAGGGGGTGGCGTCGATCATGCAAGGGTTCAGCGAATTCCTATACAGCTATATCGCCGGCACGCGAAGCTGGGCAGCCACACCGAGTGAGGCCCAGACGCTGCGTCCAAGTTTGCAAACTGCCTTGCCTCCGCATGCTAGCCGGCTGTCACTCAGCTCCCCAGTAGTTGTCGCTCTTGAGATGCTCTCGTGTTGCTGTCGGCATCGTACCGTTCCCCGTTGGGCGCAAGCTCCTTCGCGGAGATGAGAAGACGTATCCCTACGCGGTATGATGTCAGTAGGCTTTGATGATGGCGATGCCACGCTGCTCTTGTCGCGGTATGGCTCACTCCACTCTCACTACGTAACACAACAGTTTCTGATCGAGGCGATGATGAGTTCTTCTGCATAACGCAATTCAGAAGAGGCGTTTATATGCACTAAGTGCGGCTTCATCTCGCCTTCCTGGCTCTAGAAATAATCAGTTAAAGAAAAGCACTTTCAACACTGTGAATGTGGCGGGCCCTCCTCATGAGAGACTAAGCTCAGGCGGGCTTATGAACAGAGACAACGGCGATCCATCTAAACCTTCGTTACCACTTGTACGCCAGCCGCTGGTTGAGTGTAATAAGCCTGACCTGTTGAGCCTTGAACGGGCTTAGCTACCACGACTCCTTGCTGGCTCTTCTTTCCGCATATCAGAACGCAGTTGGCGAGGCAGACCACGAACACGAACGCAGTGATGACCCAGAGACCGATGAGGAACCCCAGGGACCATCGTTCCACGAGATTAATCACACGAGTGCTACTGCCACACCATGCGCTGGCCCCGGTGTTGCCAGCACGGAAAGAAGTATCGTTATGGGCTTGAGCTACGCAGGTTGAGAAGGCCCCGGACGTGATGCCAGTTGCTGCGATACCGTCTCTTAGCCATTCGTTGAGGGTCTTGGCCACGTCAGAGGAAGCCTCACAGGTGATGGTAGAGCAAGCAACGACCTGACCGGCTGGGAACTGACACTGTCCACCTCTGCATTTATTATCATGGTAGATGTCACCGTAGGAGTCTCGAATGAACTCATAGGCCTGCTGGTCGGAGCGGGAGAGGCTGTTGAGCTGAGCGAAGTTCATCCTAGAAATGCTGTTGACGTTGCCAATGTAAATCGAGGAAGCGATGGCTGCTACACAGAGCAACGCAAAATACGATTCCCAACACGATCAGGAAGACAGACAGGAATAAACGGTTCTGCTTCTTGGTGGCGGAACACCCCAACAGAGAGACTATGATGATGACAATGCCCGCAGCTACGGCAACCCACAGCCACCAGTCACGGACAAGTGTACGGAAGTTCGAAGCCAGTACCAGTGCCGAGACTACAATGACGAGGACACCGACCAGGAAGACCACAAACAACACGAGGTAGTTTAGGAGCTTTGATGTAGCTGTACAGCAGTCTGCCATTGGATGATACACAAATGTCGATTTATTGAAAAGCTGAAGGGCGACTGGACGATTGTAGAGACTGAACGCAAAACTGGCTGAAGTGAGCTGACTCACAGGTCAGGAGTTGTGCACTCAGAAGTGCAGCGGCGTCAGGGTGATTATGTGATAAGGTGATTGACAGAAATGCCAGTAAAAACTACAAGTGACGAAAGGACGCAGAAACCAGGCGAGAGTTACTCAATATCATTGCGAACCAGGTGTTCACACTTTGACCACTTGGACGCCTCCTCCGTTCACTGGCTGGGCGTAAGCCAAACCTTGGGGGCTGCCTCCATGACGTTTGCGGTCCTTCTTACCACAGATGAGGACGCAATTGGCAATGCAGACGAACATGACGAAGGCGGTGATCACCCACAAAGGCGATGAGGATGCCGAGGCTCCAGCTGCCCACAGCATCGATAACCGAGGTATTGCTTCCGCACCAAGCACTCGCGGCTGATGCCCCGCCTCTGAATTCAAGATCCTGCGAGGCCAGAGCAACGCAGGTCTGGAAGGAGGCGAGAGTGATGCCCGAGGAGCGGTCGGCGTTGAGCCATTTGTTGAGGGTCTTTGCAACGTCATTGGACCTGCAGCGGATGGGTGAGCATCTGAAGGCACTCCCTGTGAAGGCGCATACGCCACCACTGCAGTCAGCTTCATCATAGACGAAACTGTATGATTCTCGAATGAACCGGTAGGTGCTCTGATCACGGCCAGACAGGTTGTTGAGGGCCGGACTGTTGAGCTTGTTGATGGAGACAAGATTCCTCAGGTAGATTGATGAGGCGATAGCGATGACGCATAGGAGGGCGAACACCACTCCAGCGAGGAATAGAAAGGCCGTCAGAAAGAACCTGTTCTGCTTCCTTGTAGCCCCACAGCCTATCAGAGCTACTATGATCAGCACAACGCCAGCAGCGATGCCGACCCAGACCCGCCATTCCGTGAAGAGTCTTCTGAAGTCGGACACTAGGATGTAGATCGCCATAGCGGTGACCAGGGCCCCTAGTAAGAAGACGATCGTGTGAACGAAGTAGTTAAGGAGCTTAGAAGTTGCAGTGCAGCAGCCAGCCATTATAAAAAAAGTTCAGCCTGCCAATAAGAATCCCGACGCCATGCATGACGCTTAGAGGGCTGGGAGCGAATGCGACGGGAAGCAAGGAGCCATTCTCGCCAGCACGAGACGGCTCCGTGGCCGGCGTCACGTTGTGAGCCTCCGGCGTCTCGGGCGCGCTTCGTTTCTTATCGATTCACTTCCTAATCGGCAGCAGTCCCGACCACATGGGTCAGCGGCTAGAACCTCCCGTCTGGGGATGCAAGGCGAGAAGACAGTACTGTCTTCCATTGAGCTCAATGCCTTGCCCTGAGCCAGGCCGGCCCCATAGGTCGAGCGTATGCGTACCAGAATGAGCATGCGTGCAGCCGGTCCGCGCACAACCGCACTCGCTCGTAGTGAGGGGCCCTGTGCAGCGGCAGGATGGAGCGATCGAGGGCTGTTACGGCCGGGGAAGTCTGTCCTGGAGCTGACAGCAGAGCCGCTCAGGTACGATGCGAGCCCAGCGTGAGCGTTCTGCCGGCCATCGTAGCCAGAGGGAGGTTGGTGACACGTAGGAGATGTGCGTTGCGTCCCGAGTAGTCACCCGAGTTCTAGTTATCCCACAGCCGACAGCGGAGAAGAACTAGCCGTGGGAACCTTGACTGCCTTCTCGAGCAGTTGATGAACACCGGCGTAGCTTCCCTCGGTCATTCGCCTCAGAGCCTCTGACTCTGAAGTTGTTGAGTCATTCAGGTACGACCCAGTGTTGCAGATGCCGCCCACTCCTGAGAGACGAAGGTGCAAGAAGCCGTCTTGGGCTTCTATGGGCGTAGCGAGCGTAGCCTTCTTTAAGGAATGAAAACCTCGCAGCTCGGGGGACTGATACTACACGTTAAATAGAACGTGGAAGCGTGGCACGGTATAACCATAATATGCTGTCAAAACTGCGTGGAGACATGTGGACAGTTGATGCGATTGTGATGCGGGGATTGATTTGTATGTCAATGCTGTGTCTCAGCAGTAGTTTCCCGATTTTCCGATCTCAAGAGGCTTTGTATCATTTCCGAGTGAGTCATTAAGGTACAGTTCGACGGGCTGCTCAACCTCTCATCCAACACAACACTCTTGCCATCGGTTTACGATATAGTTCAGCGTGTATAAGGGAAGCTTTACACAAATCCCTCTACGGAGGAGTTTTGAACCGCGAGCCTAGCCGAAAGCACGAGCTCGTTTCTTGGAAAAATAGGGCTAAAATTGTGAAAAATGTGTATGAAGAGCTCTTAAACATTAGCAGCAACCACGACTCTGACCACCGGTGGCTGGATGGGGGTGACACCATCGGAAGACAGTTGAGGAGTCTGCTCGGGAGCCGCGAAAACCACGCCAGCTCGGAACTGATCTCTCTTCATACTGTAGAACAACAAACAGTCGAGGACAGATACCACCAGGACGAGGAAGGTGATGATCCAAACGACGATGAAGACGCCGAGAATCCAGTTGCCGGCGAAAGCGATAAACTGGGTATTACTGATGCACCATGCATCGTTCACGTTTGGGAACGACGCCCAATTTGTGACATCCGGGGTTAGATCCTCACATGTGCTCAGCGACACTTCAGTAACGCCACCGTCTGCGATGCCCCTTTCAAGTTGGCCGTTGAGGTGACTGGTGACACTGCCGGAAAGACAGGCGATGGGCGAGCAAGTGAGCTCGGGGCCCGAGAATTCGCATACAGGGCCTCGACAATCGTTGGTCGTATACAAGTCTTGATAAGTTATCCTGAAGAAGCTATAGAGCATGCCGGTGGGGGAGTCGTAGGGCAGATCATTGAGCTCGGAACTGTTGAGTTTGGCGAGGTGGTGCACGTTGCTAACTAGGGAGCACGACATGGACGCTCCAATTGTGCAGAGAATGAACAGAATACCACCAACGCAGGCTAAAATATACCAAGAACAAATCTAACCTGTTTATCGGTTGCCCAGAAGCTGAACGCTGCAACGATCGTAATAACTAGATATACAATCATGCTGAGGACTTGCGGAAAATTAGCAGTGGTAGAGGGGCCAGTCTTGAGCACTACGATGGACAGTATTGCCATGCCGAGGGCGATGAGAGTGAGGAGACCGCTCGCGATGTAGTTGACGATCCTCACAGTTAAAGTGAGTTTGGAGGACATCCTTGATGGAGTTGTTATGAGACACTGATGCGTGAAGGGAGAGGAATCTCGCACGTATACGTTGCGATTGTGCGGCTGCGTGGTGGTTGTGCGGGCGTCACGCGACTCGGGTGCGTCTCGTGGGAGTTCCTGAGACTTGAGACTCCATCAGGCGAGGGACGCACGAGTGCTGCAGAGGATCTGTCAATAATGATCAGGAGGCCGGTAGTCGTTCAGTGACCTGAGAAGGCTCCCTTTTATTGGCTGAGGCACGAACGCTACATGTGCACTTTCGGGAGGACGTGTAGGACCGGACGGCCAGTGGAGGCTCGCGAGGTGGACCCTAGTGCACAAGAGGTGGCAAGGTGATGCGACGACGGGAAACGGTGCCAGTCGAGTAGCCCACAACGAGCGTCGGGGTGGCAGTTGAGCACGGCCGTATCATCGTCATTGGCATTTCCCGCTTACAGGCCTTCTCGACAGCAGCTTTCCGAGCAAGGACTGCACCAGCATTCGGTCGGACTGGTTTCGCCCTCACATACAACACAACAACGGCACCTCGGATTACCCTCGTTTTACGAGCCATCGTGATAGCGATTATAGTAAAGCTCATCGAGGTTTAAGAAGGGAAGGTGCGGGTCAACTGGTAAAAACGTGTTCATGTATTTGAATATGTATTCAATGAGAATGCAAGTCCAAATTACTATGTAAGACAGGTCACTAAGCTCACGGTATCAACCGGATTAACCGTTATACATTGGAATCGACAACCCCCTTAACCACCCCTGGCTGGGCGGGCGCGGTACCGGCGTAAGGCACTTGACAAGTCTGAGGAGGGGGTGCGAGAACGACGCCACCTTGAACCTGCTTCCTCCTCACAGTGCAAGCCAGAATACCGTTGGTGACTGATACCAGTAAAACGAAGATGGTGATGATCCAGATGCCGATGAGAATACCAACGGCCCAGCTGTCGACGAAAGCAATGAATGCCGTGTTACTGACGCACCAGGCAGTATTAACAGCTGCTCGTTGAGGGTAGCCGGTGGTGTAGGAAGTTAGATCCAAACATGTGTTCAGAGACTTTTTTGTGACGCCACCGTTATCGGCACCCTCGGTGAGGTAGCCGTTGAGGTTATCGGACATGGTATTGGATGCGCATGTAATGGGCGAGCAAATGGGCTTGAGAGTCGAGAACGTGCAGACCGGACCTTGACAGCTGTTGACTTGATACAACTCCTGATAAGCTTCCCTCAGAACGCTATACAGGGCACCGCTGGGAGTGCTGGAGGAGAGCCTGTTCAGGCCGGAGCTGTCGAGACTGGCTAGGTAGTCTGTGGTGCTGCCAACTGCGGCAGAAGCCATGAGAGCCGCGATCAGGTAGATAACGAAAGATGATACCACCCACGCAGCAGAATACACCGTGGGCCACTCTGATTTGCTTCATAGTTGCCCAGATGCCCAGGGCGCCAATGATGATAATTATTATGCATAAGATAAGATTGAAGACATTAAAACCGGCAGAAGAAGTTCCGGTGCTGGTCGCTAGCACGACGATTGACAGTATGCCCATGCCGAGACCGATGAGAATGAGGAGACCACTCAGGATGTAGTTGATGATCTTCAGAACCGTAGTGAAGCAGGAGGCCATCTTTGATGGGGAGAGATGAAGCAGTTACCTGAGGCAAGGAATAATAACCGTATGTGTGCGGCTAACGCGACGCTGATGGTTCTGATGGTATCATCACTCTAATACCACGCAAAAAAGACGGCTGAAATACTTCATTAGCACATGATGCATCGGCTGCTGGTGGCCGAGCCTACCAAAAATAGAAAGAGTTGAAAATGCGTCTGGGATGCCGATCGTCGGCTCCGTTATACCTTCAATACGTTGACAGACTGAGCGAAGAGGCCGTTTGAATGACGGCTCTTCCGGCTACACACGAGGACGCAGTTGGCCACTGCCAGCATGCAGGTGAACACTGCTACGACCCAGAGGCCCACCATCGCTCCGAGTGTCCAATCTCTAACCTCTGAGATAACCGCTGTATTGCTAGCGCACCAGGCTGCGGCAGCGCTCTCGCTCTCTTCGTAGCCAGCGGCATCTTCCGTGAGAACCAGGCAGCCGTCGTAATCGACGGTGTTGACGTTCGTGAGACCTTCCGAGACCCAGTCTTCCATCTTATCCTCAACCACATCAGTATCGCATATAACAGAGTTGCAGGTGATGGTCGAGTCCAAGCCCTGGTCGCACGAAATTTGGCAGTTGTCGGCTCGCCAGATTTCGGCGAAGCCTTCGCGGATGAGCTTGTAAGCATCCAACTCGAGCGATTCCAGCTCGTTGAGCCCACCATAGCCTTCCTTAGACAAATTGTCAGTGAGAGTGAAGAAGATGGTCGAGCCGATGGCTCCTACCAAGAAGGCTACGAATAGGATGACCGCCAGGACCCAGAAGCAAGATAAGATACACCGCTTCTGCTTGCGGGCTGCACAGCACCCAATAAGGGAGAGACAAAATCATGAGCAGTACACCGGCAGCGAGAGATATCCAAACCCACCAAGTCTCGATGAGATCGCTGAACTCAGAGAAGAGATACCAAACGCTAACGCCGACGACCAGGCCTCCCAAGAGGAAGACTAGGCCGCCGAAAATATAGTTGACCCACTTGGAGAACTTGTTGCAACAGCCGCCCATAGAACAGTAGGTTGAAGAGCAAATACTGAGGACACTTCAGTGGAGAGACTCAAGCGCTGACCAGCAGGAGCCAGCGATGTTATTGGGAGAGACGTGCTTTCGAAGTACGATGCGGACGATACTCCATTGACCAACACAAGACATCCTGAGTAGAGTGGAGTAATAGGAAACTAGAGTTAATGAAACTAGCTAGCGCGTAATTCTCATCAGAGCTGCTGACTCCTCGACGGTTGCAGCAGAAACGATCAGATGGAGATGCAGCATTACAAGATATTCCTGGTCGTTGAGATAAGAGACAATTATTGTGTCACATAAAAAACTAATTAGTCGCATAGCTCAGATCGAGCAACCCTGCGTTACACCGCGGTTGCCGGGTTCTCACGATTCACGTTTTCGGGCGTCCCTACGAAGGCATCAGCATCCGCAGGAGTGTTGGCGTTGGTCGGGGCGATAACAACACCACGGGACTTCTCCTTCTCCTTTTGCTTCAGCAATACGCAGTTGACGATGAGCAAAAGCATGAGGACACCAGCCACGACCCACAGGGCAATCATAACGCCAAGAGCCCAGTCGTTGACATCATCGATCACCGCAGTATTGCTGGCGCACCATCCAGTAGCCGCCGAAACGCTCAGACCAATACCGTCCGCGCCGAGAGCCAGGACACGGCATGTCTCGAACGACGGGGCCGAAACACGAGGAGCGCCATCTTCAATCCAGTCGTTCATCCAGTCCTCGACTGTTCCATCATCGCAAGTGACCTCACCGCACTCGAGTGTTGACAAACTGGTCACGGTGCAATTGACGTCGCAGCTCTTATCGGTCCACAGATCACCGTAGGCTTCGCGAATGTGATCATAAACCTCGAAGGCGTTGGAGCCGTTGTCCAAGGTGTTGAGCTCAGCCGGGCTCTTGTCGGACAAGTCGTTCGTGTATGACAGGTAGACCGAGGCCGAAATAGCTCCAGCCAAGATGAGGACAAACATGACTCCCGGCAGGATACCATACACCGCGAGTATGCACTTCCCACCCATCTTGGTGCCGATGCAGCCCAGAATACCGCCGACCATGAGAACGATGCCACCGGCCAAAGCAACCCAAACCCACCACTCGTCGACAAAGCCATCGAAGTCAGACGCCAACAGGTAGATGGACACAGCAAGGATACCACAGCCCATGAGGAAGATGATAGTGTCCATGACGTAGTGGACGAGCTTTGAGAAGAAGTTGCAGCAACCCATCGGGAGAGGGGGGAATTCGAAATTAAACTGAAGACAAGACGATGAGATCAACATGAGACGCTGCAACCCGTGAACTCAAGTCTAACCCGATGATTATGAAACTACGTTGCGCATTCTAAAAGATTTGATAGAGATGATACTGATGATAAAACTCCCAGATGCATTAAAAGGACCGAACGTGGTCCAGAGGGAATGTGACATTTGATGTTGTAGTAGATGATAAGTAGTAAAGTTGAATCAACTTGTTGGAAGTAGACCCTCGAGTTCGACACCCGAGCCGGTGAGGCTGCGGTACCAATTGCAGTATGACCGAGATCATCATCAAGACTAGTCCTTTGCTCCTGCGCCTAATGAGGATGCAGTTAGCAATTAGAACGATGACCAGGAAGCCACAAATGACCCAGAAGGCTATCATGAAGCCCAGAGTCCAGTCATTAGCGTCACTAATTACGGCTGTATTGCTGGCACACCAGCCAGTAGCCGCCGACACGCTGCCGTCGATACCCTTAGCGTCGATGGACAGCTCACGACAGAGCTCAAATGAGGAGCCAGAAATACCGGAGGAAGCGTCCTCGATCCAGTCGTTCATCCAGTCCTCGACCTTACCGTCGTCACAAACCGCGTCGCCACAATCGACAGTAGAGATGCTATTGACGCTACAGGTGACATTGCAGTTCTGATCATCCCACAGCTTACCGTAGACCTCGCGAATGTCATCATAAACGTCATAAGTATTGGAGTCGGTATCGAGGGTGTTGAGCTCACTAGCGCTCTTGTCGGCCAAGCGGTCAGTATAGGAAAAGTAGACCGAGGCTCCGATGGCAGCAATGAGGAACAAGATGAGAACTAGGGCCGGGATGATACCGTATAACCAGAGGATCAGCTTGTTCTTAGAATTGGCGGCGATGCAACCGATGATGGCGGCGACCATGAGGAAGGCTCCGGCGAAGACGGCTACCCAGACCCACCATTCCTCGACGAAACCCTCGTAGTTGGAGGCTAGTAGGTAGATGCTGAGGGACATCATCACAGCGCCGATGATAAAGATGATGGTGTCGAAGATGTAGTGAACAAACTTCGACAGACCAGAACAAAAGCCCATTAGAGTTTTGCGGGGAAGGGAAAATAACCTGAACGAATAAGATCAGCTGTGGTTGATAAAAAAATAGAAAACCAACTCCCCTAAAACTATTAATGGCAAGAAGGAAAAGACAACAGAGACTGAATAGACCAATTCACGCACAAGTTCCTACAGCGCCGTCTCATGCGGCACAGCACCGTCAATCAATAACCCAAACGCCACGTTATCGGCAGTAACGGAATCGTTTAATCATCAGTTCTCGTCGAAAGTCTTTGAACCCTGCAGGCAGGAGCAACGAGACTAGCCATCAGCCTAGCGTCGGCCGTCTACTAGCGTGAACTATGCAGCACTTCTGCGCCCCTAGTGTGCTTCGAAACAACTAGCGCAAATGCTGCAGCCCTCACAAGAGTCCAGGCGAACTCGAGAATACCCAGCAACCTGCTATTGTGAGGGATTACTACTCAAGTGGACGCACAACGCGGGTGAACAGGAGACGAGACGGGCAAGATATCGAAGACGATTCAGCGACGGCTAGTGTCACGGTGTCGCAGCACCATCGACACGCGGTAGAAGCTCCTCCGCCTAGTAGCCTACGGAAGCGAGTAACAAACCGATATTCAAATCAGAAATTACCAGCGGAATTGTATTCTCTATTTACACATGAACTCAACAACATCGAATAAAACCGAAACATGATGTATCCATCGGAAACGCCTAAGAGATCTTCTACGGTGAATTATACCTAAAACTCTGCTCGGTGACGGCTTCCAATCAGGAGAGCCTCTCCATAGTGTCTATTAAATACTGGGCCAAAGTGAATGAGAACGTCAACTTAGGACCAACAGACAGGACTTTCGGTATCTGGAAATGGGGTTGAGCGAGCGTGATGAAAATTTCGAGCGTACGCTTCCCTTGAAGAAGGCACCGATGCCTTCCTTAGCGGCGATATCGGCCATGATCCGGAACGCTGAGGAACCTGCATAGTTGCCCGACTGGAGGCGAGTCTTGACCACGTCCAGCGGGCAGGCGACAAGGATGCTCGCCACTGAGCCAGCCGTGCCTGACAAGATTCAACCGTGGGTACTCTTCGACCGAGGAAACGATGTTACTCGACAACGCAAAGTGGATGAATCCAGGCTTGCCAGTGCGGCCATCAGTAAGACTGTGCTTGACGGCGTAGTTGACGCCGAAGAGCATGAAGGAGCCAGCGATGTTTCCTGAAAGGCCACATACGACGCCATCGTGCATCCCTCGCCTACTTGCTGCGGTCACGCCTGCTCCGGCGTAAAGAGAAGAGAGACCCTCTTGCTGGCAGATCTGGGCGAAGTTGAGTTTGCGATACTCAGGGTTAGTCTGATACTTAATTTTCATCACCTAGTGAAGCAACGTTTGGCAGAGACGCTTAGGAGGATGTTGGCTCACATCAAATGGAAGAAGGACGACCTCGCCAGCGCCTATCAATGAGCCGCTGATGCCGTTGCCTGAGGTAACCAAAATGAGCCGCATCTTGACAAGAACCGACTTACACCAGAATTGCTGAGTCGGGCTCCTTTCAGAAGGGAAGACGTATTTGTCGAGGGTCTCCTTCAAGACTGGCTGGCCGCCAAACTTGTAAATTCGCTGGGAAATCTTGTAGAGAGCGCCGTAACCAAAACCAGGGAATAATGCAGCCCATTTGCCGACGAAGCCACGGACGCCACCAATAGCAGCCGAGCCTGCCTCCTGCTGGAAAACAACCTGAACATGAGAAAAGCGAATTATAGGACCCTTTTTGGCCGCTGGAACTTTGATAGAGAAGAAGTGCTGTCGTCTAACCTACAACGTATCTTCAGAGAAAAAAGTATCTTTCCGTTTCGTGAAGTGGAATCTAGTCAAAGGAATCTTTTGTCTCACCGTTTGCCAGTTATTCGCATTCAACGCCACGCTCGAGTTCATCAGCCGCTTCGCCAGAGTGTCCACCGGGTAGAAAATGCACAGCTCGGCCCTAAAAAAGTTAAACTAGCAGCACGGGGGAACCGAAGACCTACATGCCGGCCACCCCGGATCCAACCACTCTGGCGTAGGTTTTATTGCCTGATTGAGAGCCGTGCTGGGGAGGCGACATCGGCTGTGATGAGAAACGGTAGAAAAAACTGAGGTTAGGGCTTCGTTATGGTATGAAGGGACACGCGATTGAAGCATTGGAATGATCAAACCGGGAATGTGCTGCAACGGAAAAATGCGCGGTGCGGGGCTCGAACCAGGGATCTCTACAAGCTTGCATCGCGTCGCGCGCCACGAAACTCTCAAACACGGTAATACACAGGGAGTCCACTATGTGCAGGGATCCTGTAGTAGCCTCGTCTCCCTCTCAATGAGCGTCGTCGTCCTCGCTGCTGCAATCCTCTCCTCGTTCATCCTCCTGTCCACTATCAGCATTCCCCCACCAACTGTGACGTGGGAAGGCCTCTCACCCTGAAGACAACGCCACCACATACGTGAATTCCATGCCAATCGGCAATGGTGGTTTGGCCGCCAATGTATTCGTCGACAATAAAAATACCTCCGGCCCTGTGCTCATCGGGCTGCTCATAGCCGACCAAAGGTCCTGGAACGAGGCTGGTGAGTTCGTCAAAGTCGGCAAGGTCACCCTGAACCTCACCCCTACCCCTTGGGCGTCAGGACCGAACACTCCCTTCAAACAGGTAGTTCTGGGCGTGAGTGGCATCCCTAGTGGTATCCTGCCCTAGGTCCTTGACGCTGGTACGGGGACTGTCCGACTTGAGATCGGCAATGGCTCTTCTATGACTACCATTGAGGCCTTCGTCGATGCGCTTGAGGACGTCATAGTACTCAACATAGCATCATCGACAGCCATCAATGTCACAGTAACGACGGAGCTGCTCCGACCAAAGGCGTTCCAAGTGCGGCCCTTGTTCCACTGCCGGCCGTATAACGTCAGTGCCGATTTTTACGTCAACGATTCAGCGAGCGGAGATCTCCTCGGTTGGGCCCACGCAAACACTCAGAGTGACTACATCACTTCGGTTTTGAAGGCACTCAACTTGGAATCTCTCGAAGGCGTTATTGAGGACCGCGTGGCAAATAGGTCGACGGTGGCTATCTGGCGATTCGGGAGATTTATGGTACCAGCAGGGTCGAGCGGCGCCTTGAGGACCGTTGAAGCTGCCCGTAATTTCTCTATGGTCATTGGTGTTGCCACCTCCGAGCAAGGGTTTGGACCGGCCTTTCCAAGAAGCCCGGCGACTCGCGAATGAATATAATACCTCCGCCGCGATGAGCAAGCATAAAGGGTGGTGGAGCGAGTTTTGGAACCGGAGCTGGATCGAAGTCACTGGTCCTAATGCCTCTGAGGTTAACGATAAAAGTGCCCTACAGCGCTACTTACAGGCTATCCAAGCACGTCAGCCCTTCCCTATCAAATTCAATGGTATGCTCTTTCACGGCGCAGAGAGACCGACCGGACTACAACAAGTGGGGTGGGCTGAACTGGTGGCAGAACGCCCGAATGTCCTACTACAGTATGTTTGCCAGTGGCGACTCGGACATGGTCGATGCAGCGCTGTTCCAAGCATTTCTGAGTACTCTCGAGTACGCTGAGATGAAGACCAAGGTCTACTATCCGAACATGACCGGTCCTGTGGCGTATTGGGACGAATACAATCACCCGTTGCTAGGGAGTACCCACCCGATGAGCTATGGCTGTGGGAGGGAGGGAAGGGCTTTGGGCCTGCCGGTCTGGTACTCTCTCGACCCTCCTAACCATTACAACCTGCAAGGGGGTCTTGATCTGGGAATGCTCATTTTGGACCACTTCGCTTGGACGGGTGATACTGCTGCTTTGGCGAGGAACCTCCCGGTGGTCGATGCTGTTGTCAACTTCTACGCCCAGTGGCGACCGGATCGTGATGATAATGGCAAGATGGTGCTCTTCCCTTCCCAAGCCTTGGAGACCTGGATTTGCTTTGGATATGAGAACATGAAGGCGGGCGTGAACTGCACGCTAAATGATATGCCGACCGTGGCGGGGCTGCGGGCTGTCGTGGCCCGACTGGAGGCCTTGCCGAGCGAGCATACTACGGCAGAGCAGCGACAGCGGTGGCAAGCATTGAGGGGGGTGTTGCCGCCCTTGCCGTTGACTCAGGCGAGGACGGGAGGTCGGAAGTTGGCGCCGTGCGAGGCGTGTGGCGAAGGGCCGAGTAACTTCGAAAATGCCGATCTTTATGCTGTGCATCCCATACAGGTGTATAACGGCTAAGGATGGCGGGGAGAATCTTGAGGTCGCCCGTGCAGCATACAGAGAGAGAAGATTCACCAGTGATGAGGGGTGGAATCAGAACGTGATGGATGCTGCCTTGCTCGGGTTGGCCATGGAAGCCAAGGAAATGCTGATCGCCCGAGCCGCCTATGGTCCACCGAAGGGTTACCGTTTTTCTGCTTTCGGTCAGCAGCTGCAGGATTGGCATCCCTCCCTGGACCACTACTCGGTCATGCGGAACGCCCTCACCTACATGCTCCTGCAGCCTGTCGACAACTCTGAGGGGGACATGTTGCTCTTCCCGGCCTGGCCCTGTGACTGGGACGTCAGCGTGAAGCTGTGGGGTCCTCGACGAACCCTGATTCATGCAGAGATGGTTGGTGGTGTCATCACTGACTTCCGCGTGGACCCGCCGAGCAGGAACTCCTCCGTCAGAATGTTGCCGTGCCAAGTCCAGTCGACATCTACTCGACCTCCTACCACTACTGCATCACCACCATCTAACTCAATACTGCAGAATTCGGCGAGCGGTAGTGCTGTGATACTCAGCATGGTCATGTTCTCCTTATGCAACCTGTGAGACCGTGTCACCATCCTCACCTCCAGTGGATGCTTAAGCATCGTTTTTTTGATCGTAATATGCCTCTCACAAAACAGGGGTATCCGTCGATTTTTATATTCCCGTTTCATATTAATGGACGAAGACATTACTATCGCGTTGAAGTGGGCAGGGTGAGCTCGAGCTGCCTCTTCGTGTAGTTGTTATCGCAGCAGTCGCCGGTGGTGATGTCCGCGCCGCCAGCATCAACCTCGGATACTCCTAATGGTAATGCGTTCTCGTCGTATTTGGCCGTGGTTGTGAGGGCTTCGTTGCAGTCGTGCACGGCTTTCTTGGGGCCTTGGCGGAGGCAGCGACGGCTTCCAATCAAGGGTGATGACGCTAAAGTACCGGCGGACCGGGCCATGTCTCTGTAAGATGCGGGGGAGATGTGGTATTGTGATAGTGATGGCGGTCTTATTGTTCAGTATTGAATCCCTGAACAACGCTACTGTGAAGCCCCAATGGGCGACCCTGCTGTTCCCAGTGTTGGGAGATCTCCTGCAAGGCTTGCGAAAAGAGATGGAGGCTCCGAAGAGGGTAGTATCGGGGTTCTGGCCTGAGGTGATGGCTCACTGTATGATGGTGCAGGTGGCTCTGCTGAGCTCCCATCCGGTCTGGGGTGCCCTTATCGACTTCGTTTTCAACACAGCAGTACTGAGTGGTACTCCCTAATGATCTCCTCTCGGCCACTGCTGCCTACCGTAAAGGAGCACCCAAGAAGGTCAATACGACCAGAGCTGCTGTGGACGCTGGTAGTACTCCGGGAGGGGATACGAGCGTGCTGGGGAACACACCGCGCCTGGCCATGGGAACTTGAGGGTATTCTGTCGTGCTGTCGACTCGGGGCTCCAATTGTAATGAATCCCATCTTTTGATAAGTACTTTCTCCACGGGAAACCATTGGGTGGGTGACCATCTGTATCGGATAAGTATCGCTATCATCACGTGTCACGTCGAAGGGAAGATCGAGAGTGACTAGCAAGACTCAAAAAACTTCTAGCAGAACGCGGCCGTGTTCATTTCAGGCGTGGAACTGCTCCTAACCTTCTCGGCCTCCGCAGTACTCCGAGCTGCGCCGTTGAGAATAGTATCATCAGGAAGCTCGGAGGATCCAGCAGCTCGACTCTGGCGACTTTTGGGTGCAAAAGATACCAGCGAGTTCTCGGTTGAGACTCGACTGTGGTTGTTGCCTTTGATAAGAACTACTGGAGGTTGCGGCTGCCAGTTGTCCGATTGGGTTACCATCATGCTCCCAGCAGCGGTGTTTGTGAATAATGTGGCCAAAAGCAGTAAGTGTCGCTCGCCCTTCGCCGCCCCCCCAATGGGGCGTGGGTTCCCGAGAGGGGTTTTTGGTTTGCTGAGGGTGGCGTTGAGGGAGTGGTGTCTTGCTCAGATGAGTCTGTGGACCCGACTAGAGCTCGAAAGCTCTTCACTGTAGTAGAGCAGCTTTGGGAAGTTCTGCCTTCTATGATTGATGGCTGTAATAGTCGGTGCTGGGCTTTTTGCACTTTTTCTATCAGAATTTCCTCCATGTATCAGGTGTCGATCTGCCGCAAGCACTCACGATGCAGAATAGCGTTCTTGGCAAAACCGTATTAGGAGCAGCGACGACTCGCAACCAGCGAACTTCGGAGGTACTGCTGTGTCACACGGGAGGCGACCTCATCATTGTGGGAAGGTGCATTAGTCGTGGCTCAGGTACAGGAGTCAGCCTTGCGGGCTATGAGGGTCCTCGGGGAGGAGTGTTCTCGGCGGTGGCCAGATCGGGACCAGAGCGCCCCGAAGGGAAGTCCTGGCAGTCGGCGATAAGTTCATCAACCCGTTATGTAGGATATCCTTTGCTGTGCGCGACGGGGAGGGATGGCGAGTGTAGGTTCGATGTATATGGGAGAGTCGAGTGTGAAGTTGAGGGACCTGCTTGTTGAGGCAATCACTGCGGTTGCTAAGAGGTAGGAGAAGTGGTACAACAGTTAAGGGTTAGACTAGCCAACCTGGAGGTCCCTGGATCGATACCCTCCGACTGCTCTTTTTCCGCAGTTGCTGTACCCTCCAAGTTCTCCAAACAGTCTTCACCAACGTCACTAAGCAGCTCGTTCAGGAGAGCCAGAAGGACTCAACTGACGTAGTGGCGATCAGCCCCTTCCTTGTACCATCACCGCTTCCCCCTAGGTTGTGTCGGACCTGAGCGAGCTCTGCTTGGCCCTCCTGCCAGCCGTCCCCGCCTCAGGCAGGCAGCTGGTGGTCGGCAAGGTGTTTACTCCCCTCATGAAGTAAGCATGGCTGCTCCCACCCGTGTGCCATTTTCGTATCTCCTAGGAATCCCTGTGCTCCTGCGAGGCTCCAAAAGGCAGCCTATCGAGCCACTCGTATCGCGGTCGAGGCCGGGAGACTTCTCCAATACTGTGGAGGTGGGCGTCGGGTGGAATGCACCAAATCATTCAGTCAGTATTATCCAGGCCCTCCTAGAGCTGCTCAGTACAGTACCATCATCAGCCCAGACGATCAAGCATAGACTGCTGCTGGCGAGGTCGCTGCTGCAGTCCGTTGAGGGTGAGCAGGAGAAGCCCGTCTTGGCGGCACTCATCCCGGAGGCGATGGTGGCCACGCGAGACCCCGGGGCTCAGGTAGGACGAGTATAGAGAAAATGCAAGAGTGGGCAAGGCACGCAAGATTGCTTCATGTTACTGTTATTACGGTTGGCGGGAAGCTAAAATCTTAGCGGAGCGATGCAAGTGAGCCTCTGCCACTGCAGGTGCGCATTCTCGGATGGACTCTCCTCACGGACGCTTGCCGGCGTTGTGCGGCATCCGGTAACTCCCTGCTGGCCCTCATTAACATCGTCTGCGCTGGCCTCGCTGGCAGCTCAGTGGACATGGTCTGCGCTTCAGTGGAGACGCTAGGTAGACTCACGCGAGCTCACTTGCAATCTTGCATTTCCTCAACGTACAGGTCTCGTGGTGGAGCAGTGCTGGCCCATGGATGGCGATGTATCCACCGCTACTGCCAGCAATCCCTTCGCGGCTTCTGCTGCGCCTTCGGAGTCGACCCAGCGGGCCTCTCTCCTCCGGGAAGTGGTGAAGACTGTGATGTTGGTCCGAGCTGACGGCAGGGCGATCGAAAAACCCCTGTTCAAGAGCTTGCTGCTTTTTGTAATGAGTCGGGCACGGAAGGAGTTGGGTCGGACCCCCATAGGTGGCTGAGAGGGAGCTGCGTGATGACGGTCTTTCCCTCTTTAGACTCGGTCGTGTTTGCGTGTTGGAGATGGTCTGAACGCCGAGTGCCTGCAGATGTACCACAAGCTGACTCTGAGTGCGGAGGGAAGGAATCAGATGCAGCTGAAGATGGGCATGAGGAGGCTGATGGAGAAGCTGGGGAAGCGGGTTGGTTGGGCAGGAGTTGGCGGCGGCAACACCGGAGGAGCATCGGCCTTTAGTGAAGCATGTAATACTCATATCCTAGGGAGTCCCTAGTAGGGACGGGTTCAGTGGTAGTGGATTGTCATCGGTGACAGGTCCAGAAGCAGCTTGAGCGTGAACGCCGCCGTCGTATCATGGAGCGGTCTGCAGCAGCAGCAGCTGGTGATGAGAGGAGGGCTAACGGCAGCACCGCCGAGGTAAGAATACGTAGTGAGTGCCCATCAACTCCGTACATTGGAGATCGTCGTATGACGGAGGAGTCTCTATGCACGATCAAGCATCATGAATCCGACAGTGTACACTTATTGCGAACAGTGGTCCGAAGGAGGTGCTCTTGGTGGTGATGGTTGATCCCGTGAAGCCGTGGTCGCCGTAGCAGCTCGAGGTCTTCAGTCGGATTCAAAAGCTTTCTCTCGGGCAGTTCTGATCGGAATCGGCACGCCTTAAAATCAGCTAGCTCTGTAGAGATTGGCTGAATAATCATCAGAGGGTTCCTTCAGGGTCAGTCTACGTCGGACGAGTCGTCGGAGGACGAAGAGGATGAACGTCATCGTGTAGCGAAGAGCTCGACGGGCAAGGCCAACTTCATCATTGACGAGGCCGGCGATGAGCCTTTGGATCTGCTGGGCCACGGCGGTCAGAAGGGCGTGAGGGAGTCTGATGGTAGACGAAGGAAGTCGGCTTTGGGCAGCAAAATGCTGAAGGAAGAGGATGGAAAGATCATTGTTGAGGTTATTTCCGACCTGTTCTGTATCTTGCAAGCTACGACGTAAGATTCAGGTCCCTGAGGAAGCAGCAGGACAGAAGAAGTCATCTGAGAAGTTGGAGGAGACGGCTCCGAAGAAAAGAAGGGCCTCGGCCGTTTGGCAGAAGTAAGAATGTTAATGCTATCCCTATTTTTATTATTTTCCAACTCTACCGGAAAAATTCGATAGGGGACAGGAGGAAGCCCCCCTCCGTGTTAGGGTCTGTAGAATAGGTCCTTGGGATGCTTACAGTGCTTCTGTCGCGGAAGGTGTGGCGTCCTGCGGATCTATCTGCGTCTGAGCAGATACGCGCGGCGAAGAAGGGAGCTCGTCGAGCGAGGCTCCAGCATGATGTCAAGGGACTAGACCAGTGCGCTCCAGGTAGGTCAGGCATATCCATCTGCCATACCACTCCTTTGGGAACTCGTCAGGTGCCAAGAATCGCGGGTCTGGTGATGCCCAAAGGCAAGCGGCTGTGCTGCAGCCCTACGCTTACGTCCGGCTCAACCCTAAGCTTGTCAAGGAGAAGTAAACTTCGGATCGGGGGGCTTGTTCGGGTCCCGCCTTTCCCCTAGCATTCCGTTGATGCTCGTACCAGTGTATTTTGAAGCCCCTGTCGGTGGCTAAATGGGCGGCTATAGGGTCTGTACGGCCGAGCCGCGTCCAAAGAATATTTGAAAAAGGATAAGAATTTCAGAATTTCCCCTCTCCTGCGCTCCAGTCCGTCCATTGGCGATGTCCATCGTGATCAGGTTTAAGTCAGGAGTCCATCCGGAGCATCGATAGGGTTGTGAAGGCCGGTGAGGAGGAGAAGAAGAAGGCTCGAATAGTGTCTAAGAAATCCAAGCTGAGCATCTCGAAGAGTAACAACCGTGGCAAGAGGCGCCGTTGATGATGACCGTCACGGCACGAGCCACAACGTCTTTACTTGTACCAGCAACCGCTTACTCTTCCAACGTTTCTACGCAGGATCACGGCAGCTGAGTTGACCGGAAAGGAATCTTCCGCGTGCGCAGAGAGTATCTTTGTCCCTTATGTCCGACTCTACCTCAAGCTTGGATTCCCGAGCATTAGTGCTTGGAGCGGCCGTGGGAGCTGGAGTGGCCCTGTGGGCCTCCAGCGACTTCCTCCCGGCTGTTCGAGATCGGTACCAACTGTACCAGCTACGTCGCCGACAGCAAAAAGCTGCGGCCAGCGCTGGTCAGTCCCCGAGCCCTGAGGTTCCTGAGAATGCTCCGGAATCCTGCCCCGGCGTTGGCAGTGATGCGGCGGGGAAGGCTGATGGTTGCGCTGGATGCCCCAATCAAAAGGCTTGTGCCAGCGGCGCCGGCAAGGAGGAGGATCCGATGGTCAACGAAGTGGCATATAAGTTGCGGAATGTATGGTACTGATGGAGGGGGTATTTGTGAAGAGTTCGGCTGTTTAGGTTAAAAGGAAAAATCCTCATTCTTTCCGGCAAGGGCGGCGTGGGAAAGTCGACCGTTTCGTCCCAGCTGGCCTTCACTCTGGCCAATTCGGACAGGGACGTCGGCCTTCTGGATGTGGATATCTGCGGCCCGAGCATCCCTCGGATGTTGGGCATCAACGATGGCGAAGTACATCAATCAGCTGAGGGGTGGCAGCCTGTTTACGTTGATGACAGACTGGCTGTTATGAGCATCGGATTCATGCTTACCAATAAGGTGAGTATCTTAGGTCGACCATGGCAAGATACAAAGAGGTTCGATCAGGATGATGCCATTGTCTGGCGTGGCCCTCGCAAGCACGGTCTGATCCGTCAGTTCCTGACGGATGTTACTTGGGGCAACTTGGACGTCCTGCTGGTCGATACTCCTCCAGGTGAGGGGCCGTTTAGTCTCCACTGCTCAGTACAGCAGCTGTGGACTCAGGAACCTCCGATGAGCATTTGTCGATGGTTAACTACTTGAAGGACTGTCAACCAGACGGGGCGGTTCTCGTCACGACGCCGCAAGAAGTGGCTCTGCAGGACGTGAGTTTCCAGTTTGAATCGTCGTCCGCTATTTCGCTCGAGCTCAGGTCCGGAAAGAGATCAACTTCTGCCGAGGGGTCGGCCTTCCGATTATCGGCGTTATCGAGAATATGAGCGGCTTTGAATGCCCTTGTTGCGGCAAAGTCAGCGAAATCTTCATGCCAAATACCGGCGGAGCGAAGCAGATGTGCAAGGACATGGACGTGAGAACGACTCACTGTTGAAGTATTAATGAGCATGCTTTCAAGGTCCCCTTCCTCGGATCGATTCCGTTGAATAACGAGCTCCAGGCAGCCTGCGAGAAGGGACTGCCGATCATCGGACTTGGCCCGGACTCTAAGCCTGCTCAGGCCGTCAAGGAGATCTCAGAGAAAATCGTAAGATCGGTTCTCAAGGGCTGCGGTGATGATGGTGGTATCAGATGCATAAAGTGGAGGAGAGGCCTGTGGTGAAGGGAGCCTACGGGTCGGACTTTTGAAGGAGAAGGAAGATTGAGGAGAATTGTTCAATACATTTAACTGTTCCTTCGAGCTAGGATGAGTTGTTGCGTTTAATGAAGTGAGCTGAAGGAGCCGCTACCACGTTGAAAGCCACTTGAGGTGATAGCAATACTACACCAAGTCCTAGGAAAGGATAAGGCTTACTAACTTGACTACTTCCATGAGCATTGCTATCTTGAAACTAGCTTGTCACAGCTCAGCTCAGTAGGCTCGCTCAACATTCAATGTTGTCCTTACACCTCCCTACTGGTGTAGGCGAAAATATGGCAAACACCGCGAGAAGCGGAAACTTTGAGAACCATCATATGAGGAACTGTTCTTGAAGTGAAGACCACCGCGCAGGATCATCATGAGTTTGGACTATTGAGAAGTCTATGCGACGTGTGTAGTCGTTTCCCTATTCTCGAGGCCAAACCATCAACGTGAAAAGTTCGGCGGAGAGGTCGCAGGGTGTAAATGCGGGTACAGGTAACAGCTGATGAGTAAGCTATTGGCGAACAGCGAGTACTGAAATTATTTTCGCGAATAAGGAGCTGAGAGGAACATCAGGACGGAAACATCTCGCAAGACCCCTTCGCTCATGTGATGGAAGGACGATGGGCGACCAACGGCCATGCGGCACTGCCGGCAGTCTGCCGCAACGGCAGTGATATTGGCAACGTTGACGGAGGACTTTATTCCTCTCGCATCCTGTTCGACGGATGGGACGGGCCCAACCTGGGCAGCCCAAGCCATCTTCTCAGGGGCGTGAGCATCTGTTCTACAGTGCGCGAGGACGATGACGTGAATCGGCTCATGTGCATTGAGATAAGACAGGGAAACCAGGTTCCCGGAACCTCTTGATTCACGGGCCACGGCCCCAACGGTGACAGTGGTTACCCTTCTTGGACTTAGGATCCACTGTGTGGTCACCCTCGGACTCGCTAACACCACTCTTGGGAGTCATATAGCCGAGAGTTGAATTGGTCACTGTGATGGATGGAATAAAGACTGAGAACAATCATATACAATTTATACAACGATATACTCATCATCATCATCATCATCATCATCATCATCATCATCATCATCGTCAGTGGTGCAGAGACGGTATCTTGAAACCGTCAGAGTCTTGCAAGTTGCACGTAGTCATCACACTGTGACACTCCCCCCCCCCTCGGCACAGCGGGCGCCAAAGAAGGAGCAGGTAACCTTGCTGTCACACGACTTGAATCTATTGGCCGTAATCTCATCCGTCATATGCCAAGCCTGACACTTGGCATTGGAGCACTGGAGCCAATGTTGCACTCCTGGGTCTTCTTCTCTCTCGTAATACTTGACCATGTTGGACACCAGTTGTAGAGGTGAGATGTCCCGAGTAGAATGTCGACCGCCACAGGCCGTCACCTCAATCCTCCTTAACTGAGGAGACACTACCTCAGTGACCTTATAAGGGCCACAGAAGGAAGGGGTTAGTTTATCCTTAGCCGGGCAATAGACCAGCACCAAGTCACCCACAGCAATGTCCGCACAGTTGGATGCTGATTTACCATAGCGGCGTTGAAGTGCTGCTTGTTGCTCCTCTCGATTCTTGATCCAAAACTGAATATATCTGCTGAAGTTTCCTCTCCATCTCTCTTGCTCGGCATTGTAGAGCTTGTTGAGATAGGCATACTCTTGAGGGGCGAATAGATGCCGAATACCTGTAAAGCACTCATCATCCAACCCCACGATACGATGTTCCCACGGTCGCCGGGCTCCAGCGCCGAATATCAGATCAATAGGAGCCAGAGGAGACTCAGCTGAGTAGGGAGAGATATTCATCGAGAGCTGGGAGAGACCGATATAATTCGGCCAGCTGGACTTATCCTCCCCATTCATAACCTGCACCTTGATAAACTTACGTACGTGGGCATGGCCTCGTTCAAACCATCCGCAGTAAGGTCCACCGTGCGGTGGCATTACCGCCACCGCCACATTCATCGAGTAGAGCCATTTCTTCAGACGATGAAGTTGTCCTTTTTGAAGCCATGGTGTACCCGGGGTGAAGCCATCAGTTACAACGCAGGCTGGGTAGGAGATGTCACCGAATAGTTGTTGGAGCACAATGATCACCTGGTTGACAGTACAATGAGTGACCGGTCTTAACCAGGTATAGTGAGTCACCCCACAGGTGATGCTCAAAATTCCCCTGAATACGACAGAGGAACCAACGAACTTTCCCTCAGGCATTATCATAAAGTCGATGGCCACCACTTGAGCTGGTCTGGTGCCCTTGAATGAAACTCTCCCCCATACCTTTGTCGTCCTTCTCGAGGCATTGATCACTTGGCACTGATGACATGTACGGAGACGCTGATTCACCAGGGTAGATAACCGAGGGCAGTAGAAGTTGAACTTGACGGCCGGTCCGACCTTGTCGGTTCCCAGATGTCCAACCAAATCATGAACTTTATCAATGACACTGTTGATGAAGGACGGGTCTTCTCGTGCCAAAGCAACCTTCTTCATGACGTCGCCCTTCGTGTCAACACAGGAAATTCGGTAGAGTAACCCGTCTTCTGCTACTTCATAGAGGGGACCTTCAACCTCAACGAACCGCCGAGGTAAGGTAAACGTCTCATCCCATCTCTTGCCATTAGTGTACCACCTTCCCAATTCCCTCAGTAGGGTTGACCTTTGTTGGTGATCCAGTAGTTTGTTGGTGTCGAACACATCCGAGACGTTGAAAGACGGTAGTACATCCCCACTATCGGTCGTACCAGCGACAGCGCAGAGCTGCTGTTCCGCACCATCTTCAGCTTCATCATCACCGTGAGAACCTTGGGTAGGATTATAAGAAGCCAATGATAAGCCAGAAGCGACCAAGCGAGCTTCCTTGATGCTGAGCGATAGGCAAGCGTGATCTCCGGCATTCTCAGGGAAAATAACTCCGCGAGAAGGTGAGTCAGCAACATTCCGAGAACCATTTACATGGCTAACACACCAGCCAAAGCTTCGACAGGTAGCTCGGATGTAGGTGATCCACTTGGCCTCTATCTTGGAGAGCTTCTTGTCTCCACCCTTGAGCCGGAACACACTGATAGCCGAATCCGTGTATAGGAACCATCGAAGCTGGGATGTCGAACGGATCAGTCCGGCCTCCTCGAGAATATTGGCCACCTTAACCATAGCTTCGCAGCCTCTAAATAGTGCATAGAGTTCCTTCTTGGGAATGGTCCAGCTCTCCATAGAGTTCGTAGAGCCGAAGATTCCTCCAATACCACGGAACACCACCAGAGGCGCCTCCTCTTGAGCCCTTGTTTCCGCAGATTCCCTAGGAGGGCAACATAATATTGCGGCCCAGGCCGCACCACTGGCATCAGTGTAACAGTAGAGCTCCTCAAAGGCGACAGCGCGGGGAATCCGCAAATTTGCCGATTTCAGGTTGGCAACCCACTCAAGAAGTCTCTCCTCGTCTTCTCCTCGTAGTGGATCATCCCATGATATACCGCTTTGATTGGCGAGTCTCATGTTGAGCCTAGCCTTGATCGATACGGACAGGTACAAACCCATCGGATCATACCACGAGGAGTATATGGCCAGTAACTTGCGCCTCGTCAAGGGAACACCCTGGCCGATATCTGACAGGGCCGTCTCCAACGCCGCTGGCAGAGTGATCATGATAATATCAGGTGAATCACCTTGTGGGATAAACCAACCGTACCCCAGGTGGCCGAAGTACCCCTCGCTGTCTATGGTGCTGACCCTCTTTTTGTCTTGGGTGTGGAAGTCCTTGGCATTTAGGTTGTTCACCAGAGTCTGCTCGTCCTTCACCAAGTCTTCTCGAGAGTCACTCACCAGTTTGAGATCATCCACGTACCAGCAGAGGAAGGACTTGGTATCACTTCTTGTATCATCCATGATGGGCTTGATGGACTGGAAGAGGCATGCCGGTGAAAAGCCCCAGCCAAAGGCCAGGACCGTCCACTGCCAAAATTCATCAAATATGTAAATGCTTGCATAGGGCAAGCACGTCGTGCCCAGCTTGATGCCATGGAATGCAGACGATAGATCTAGGGAGATGGCGTGACAGCCACATCTCCATATCAGAAGGTTGGCCAGGATACCCGAGTCGCCGTCAGTCGAGCCTTTCCGAACCCACTGATTGATTCTACGGCCATCCACCGTAAGTCGGACCTTCTTTGCTGACCAACCATCGGTAGTAGGGCCAACCTCCTTTATCACCGGCCTCAATGGTATGAAGTGGGAGCAGTCAGCCTTCTTGACCTTAACGACTCGACCAGAATCAACCAGAGTTTGGAACTCCTTCTGAAGGGCTATCTTCTCATCTGGAGAGAGGCCATTAAACATAGACCTATTTCTCCCAATCGCCTCCTTCAAATTCGGAGCTGGCCTTGTCGAGTCAGTCCACGGAAAATCCTTGAGTTCATACCAAGACGTTCCATCAGTGCCAGTGCAGACTTCGAGGGCTAGGGGGTCAGTCCACTTGCCAGTATGTAGAGTCCCTCCGATATCATCAGGCACCACCTCAGGTTCAAGTGTCATGCCGCACGATAGCAGAGCATCTTTGCCAGTGTACTCATAAGTACAGTCACCTCCATCAGGGTGCTCACTCGAATTGAGTGCATCAGTATCAAAGAAAACCGCCGGTTCGACAGTATCCTTGTTGAAGTGAAGTCGAACCCCCAGTTGGAATAGACCAGGCGTACCGACCACGAGGTCAAAGGCCAACGTGGGAACCACCCAGCACCAGATGCTCACTCTCGAGTGCGTAGTTTCAATAGATATTGTAGAGCCACCCAATGGCTTCACCTTCTGTAGCCCATCAGCCAGACCAATGCTGGGCTGATTATCACAGTTCTCGATTGGAGCTGAAAGTTTACTGGCAAACTCACGGCTCACAAGATTAACGGTAGAACCAGTGTCCAATAGCGCAATCACGTCCAAGGAATCGGTCAAACGGTCAATCCCGGTAGAATGACAGTGGTTACCCTTCTTGGACTTAGGATCCACTGTGTGGTCACCCTCGGACTCGCTAACACCACTCTTGGGAGTCATATAGCCGAGAGTTGAATTGGTCACTGTGATGGATGGAATAAAGACTGAGAACAATCATATACAATTTATACAACGATATACTCATCATCATCATCATCATCATCGTCAGTGGTGCAGAGACGGTATCTTGAAACCGTCAGAGTCTTGCAAGTTGCACGTAGTCATCACACTGTGACAACGGTGTGGGAGAGTAAGCTCAGCGGTCTGACTAGTGAACCACCGGTCAGCGACGGCTGGCCCCGCCCAGCGTGGAACCCTGCGTTTGGCTTCAAACACGCCAGAGCGATGATCGCCCGACGATGCCCGTTCGACGGAGCGTTGAGATGGCCCATCCCGCCACCGCACTACAGAGAGTATCTTGTGAAACGCTCGGGCGGGGTGAGTATCTGCCGGTCGTGTAGTAATTGATGTGGTCGGTCAATTGAGTCCAGTGTTTGCGAGATGCCAGACAGCTGTACGGGTCAATGCTGCCCTTCCTTGACCGCTTATTTCCGGCAGAATCTCTCATCTTATTCGAATGTCGCTCCTCGCCCTCTCCGTTGCTGTCAGTGCCCTCCAAGGCACCACATACGTGATGGGTTCTACCACTGAGTGCGACGCTGACTGTGCTGCTACTTATCCCGGGTCATATTGTAAATTCTGGAAGACGCCCAGCACTTGCTTTGGCTCGGATGCCCCGTGCTCCTGCGATTCGAGTGCGACGACTGAAGCTCCTCGTAACTGCGACGCTGGTTGTGCCTCGGATACCCCCGGCTCGTACTGTAAGTACTGGGTGAAGGGGAGGTTCCCAGCCCAAGTTCGTGGCGGAGTGGGGAGGGTCCCTGTTGACCAATACCTTGGTCACTTGCTCTCTTACTCGATCCTCTAACCCTCTTGTGCGATTCCACCATGGATTACGCTCTTGTGTGAGCTGTTACAACACCCTCATCCCTTGTTGAGCCTCAGTCATGGCACATGGTGGAGAACCCGGGCCTCTTCTCGAGTTCCTCGGCCTTGACTCCGTCGAAGCTCTACACTACTTGACCCCTGTTGACTTGGACGAGCACCTCCGAGCTCAAGACGCCTCGCCTGCTATGAAAGCGGCGATGCGCCGACTTTTTCAGCTTCACTGCAAGCCCTTTTGTACTTCAACCTCAAGTACTACTTCTCTCTCCCGCCCCTCCCAGGCCCCCTTGCCTGCCTCCGTGGGCGCACAGAACCCGAGTCTCCTCCTCACCTACGACCTCAGCCTCTCTGGCACTGACCACGTCCCTGCCAACACTCCCACAACGTTCCTTGCCGCTTACTGTGGCCGCACTGATGACCGGCCGCCCTATCTCCACAAGCACAATCCTGCCAGCTCCACCCCACAACCTTCTACTTCGCCTTCCCCTACCACTATGGTTTGCGTTGCCGACTCCGCCCATGCCGCCCCCTCACCTGCTGATTGCACCGTACGCCGTACGGTCTCCAGCCTTCGGTTCCTCTCGCCTTGTGATTGACACTGGTTGCTCCCACTCTCTCCTTTCTCACGATGCCGCGCTCCATCTTCAACGTCATATCGGCAACCGCTCTACTACTCTGGCACTTGACCCCGTTGCTACTCCCTGCAGCCGATATGCCGGTCTCTCGCCTTGTCCCACTACGACCCTTCCCCACCCAACCCACGACCCCTATGGCTACTGTGACGACAACGCTTATGACACTCTTCCTGTGCCCATCCACGACGATTACGACACGGACTAACACCTGCCTATCGCTAACCCCTCATCGATGATTAGTATCCGTTGTATACTTTCACTCTACGTGTTATTTACTTCAACACAACAAACCGTTTGTGATGATCCGCTAATTATTCTTATACGAGATATTGTAAACCTTCTTATCAATTACCTGCTATGTATACACATTTTGCATCCCACTCCATTTTGATGATTAATTGCGCTTCACATGTCTTGACCGATGAACACACACTTTTTAAAAAAAGGGGGGGGAGGATGTTGACCAATACCTTGGTCACTTGCTCTCTTACTCGATCCTCTAACCCTCTTGTGCGATTCCACCATGGATTACGCTCTTGTGTGAGCTGTTACAACACCCTCATCCCTTGTTGAGCCTCAGTCATGGCGGCAGATGCTTACCGGCGCCCGAAAAAATCTCGCCCGCCCCGAATTTTCCTCTTTTTCCCCAAATAATACTATTTGTTCCCCGAACGCACTTCAATTTCCCCGAATGTTCCCTACTTGCCCGGAAGTTGTTTTCCCCCGGAGATCTCTCTATTTCTCTAGATAGGTATGCGAATCCTGATTGGGAGGGATCAGTGTGATCGCAGTGAATAATTTGAATGATAAATCAGGTACTGATTTCTGCTGATTTCTGAAGACATGATTTTACTACCTTGGGTTGGTAGCTGATGCGACATGTCGGTCCTCACTGTGAAGACGGATGTTACTGTGTAACAAGTTGATTAACGAAGACCTTCGCTTCCACCGAGACTGTGAGAGTAGTTCATCAACTCTTGTAGTAATCACATCAATCGGGAGGACTTCCGAACTCGTCGAAAGGCCGAAGGATCACCGATACAATCATCATCAAGATGCGGCATGTCGGTCCTCACTGTGAAGACGGATGTTACTGTATAACAAGTTGAGAAACGAAGACTTTCGCTTTCACTGAGACGGTGAGAGTAATTAATCACCTCTTGTAGTAATCACATCAATCGGGAGGACTTCCGAACTCGCCGAAAGGCCGAAGGATCACCGATACAATCATCATCAAGATGCGGCATGTCGGTCCTCACTGTGAAGACGGATGTTACTGTATAACAAGTTGAGTAACGGAGTATGCGCTTTCACTGAGACGCTGAGGGTATATCATCAACACTCTCAATAATCACGGCTATCTAAAGGACTCCCGAACTCGTCGAAAGGCCGAAGGATCACCGATACAATCATCATCAAGATGCGACATGTCGGTCCTCACTGTGAAGACGGATGTTACTGTATAACAAGTTGATTAACGAGGACTTTCGCTTCCACTGAGACTGTGAGAGTAATTCGTTAATTCTTGTAGTAATCCCATCAATCGGGAGGACTTCCGAACTCGTCGAAAGGCCGAAGGATCACCGATACAATCATCATCAAGATGCGGCATGTCGGTCCTCACTGTGAAGACGGATGTTACTGTATAACAAGTTGATTAACGAAGACTTTCGCTTCCACTGAGACTGTGAGAGTAGTTCATCAACTCTTGTAGTAATCACATCAATCGGGAGGACTTCCGAACTCGTCGAAAGGCCGAAGGATCACCGATACAATCATCATCAAGATGCGGCATGTCGGTCCTCACTGTGAAGACGGATGTTACTGTATAACAAGTTGAGTAACGAGGACTTTCGCTTCCACTGAGACTGTGAGAGTAGTTCATCAACTCTTGTAGTAATCACATCAATCGGGAGGACTTCCGAACTCGTCGAAAGGCCGAAGGATCACCGATACAATCATCATCAAGATGCGGCATGTCGGTCCTCACTGTGAAGACGGATGTTACTGTATAACAAGTTGATTAACGAAGACTTTCGCTTCCACTGAGACTGTGAGAGTAGTTCATCAACTCTTGTAGTAATCACATCAATCGGGAGGACTTCCGAACTCGTCGAAAGGCCGAAGGATCACCGATACAATCATCATCAAGATGCGGCATGTCGGTCCTCACTGTGAAGACGGATGTTACTGTATAACAAGTTGATTAACGAAGACTTTCGCTTCCACTGAGACTGTGAGAGTAGTTCATCAACTCTTGTAGTAATCACATCAATCGGGAGGACTTCCGAACTCGTCGAAAGGCCGAAGGATCACCGATACAATCATCATCAAGATGCGGCATGTCGGTCCTCACTGTGAAGACGGATGTTACTGTATAACAAGTTGAGTAACGGAGACTTTCGCTTTCACTGAGACTGTGAGAGTAGTTCATCAACTCTTGTAGTAATCACATCAATCGGAGGACTGATGCGGCATGTCGGTCCTCACTGTGAAGACGGATGTTACTGTGTAACAAGTTGATTAACGAAGACTTTCGCTTCCACTGAGACTGTGAGAGTAGTTCATCAACTCTTGTAGTAATCACATCAATCGGGAGGACTTCCGAACTCGTCGAAAGGCCGAAGGATCACCGATACAATCATCATCAAGATGCGGCATGTCGGTCCTCACTGTGAAGACGGATGTTACTGTATAACAAGTTGAGTAACGGAGTATGCGCTTTCCACTGAGACGGTGAGGGTAGTATCATCAACTCTTGTAATAATCACGGCTATCTAAAGAGGACTTCCCGAACTCGTCGAAAGGCCGAAGGATCACCGATACAATCATCATCAAGATGCGGCATGTCGGTCCTCACTGTGAAGACGGATGTTACTGTGTAACAAGTTGATTAACGAAGACTTTCGCTTCCACTGAGACTGTGAGAGTAGTTCATCAACTCTTGTAGTAATCACATCAATCGGGAGGACTTCCGAGCTCGTCGAAAGGCCGAAGGATCACCGATACAATCATCATCAAGATGCGGCATGTCGGTCCTCACTGTGAAGACGGATGTTACTGTATAACAAGTTGAGTAACGGAGTATGCGCTTTCACTGAGACGGTGAGGGTATATCATCAACACTCTCAATAATCACGGCTATCTAAAGGACTCCCGAACTCGTCGAAAGGCCGAAGGATCACCGATACAATCATCATCAAGAAGCGGCATGTCGGTCCTCATTGTGAAGACGGATGTTACTGTATAACAAGTTGATTAACGAAGACTTTAGCTTCCACTGAGACTGTGAGAGTAGTTCATCAACTCTTGTAGTAATCACATCAATCGGGAGGACTTCCGAACTCGTCGAAAGGCCGAAGGATCACCGATACAATCATCATCAAGATGCGGCATGTCGGTCCTCACTGTGAAGACGGATGTTACTGTGTAACAAGTTGAGTAACGGAGTATGCGCTTTCACTGAGACGCTGAGGGTATATCATCAACACTCTCAATAATCACGGCTATCTAAAGGACTCCCGAACTCGTCGAAAGGCCGAAGGATCACCGATACAATCATCATCAAGATGCGACATGTCGGTCCTCACTGTGAAGACGGATGTTACTGTGTAACAAGTTGATTAACGAAGACCTTCGCTTCCACTGAGACTGTGAGAGTAGTTCATCAACTCTTGTAGTAATCACATCAATCGGGAGGACTTCCGAACTCGTCGAAAGGCCGAAGGATCACCGATACAATCATCATCAAGATGCGGCATGTCGGTCCTCACTGTGAAGACGGATGTTACTGTATAACAAGTTGAGTAACGAAGACTTTCGCTTTCCACTGAGACGGTGAGAGTAATTAATCACCTCTTGTAGTAATCACATCAATCGGGAGGACTTCCGAACTCGTCGAAAGGCCGAAGGATCACCGATACAATCATCATCAAGATGCGGCATGTCGGTCCTCACTGTGAAGACGGATGTTACTGTATAACAAGTTGATTAACGAGGACTTTCGCTTCCACTGAGACTGTGAGAGTAGTTCATCAACTCTTGTAGTAATCACATCAATCGGGAGGACTTCCGAACTCGTCGAAAGGCCGAAGGATCACCGATACAATCATCATCAAGAAGCGTCATGTCGGTCCTCACTGTGAAGACGGATGTTACTGTATAACAAGTTGATTAACGAAGACTTTCGCTTCCACTGAGACGGTGAGAGTAATTCATCACCTCTTGTAGTAATCACATCAATCGGGAGGACTTCCGAACTCGTCGAAAGGCCGAAGGATCACCGATACAATCATCATCAAGATGCGGCATGTCGGTCCTCACTGTGAAGACGGATGTTACTGTGTAACAAGTTGATTAACGAGGACTTTCGCTTCCACTGAGACTGTGAGAGTAGTTCATCAACTCTTGTAGTAATCACATCAATCGGGAGGACTTCCGAACTCGTCGAAAGGCCGAAGGATCACCGATACAATCATCATCAAGATGCGGCATGTCGGTCCTCACTGTGAAGACGGATGTTACTGTATAACAAGTTGAGTAACGAAGACTTTCGCTTCCACTGAGACTGTGAGAGTAGTTCATCAACTCTTGTAGTAATCACATCAATCGGGAGGACTTCCGAACTCGTCGAAAGGCCGAAGGATCACCGATACAATCATCATCAAGATGCGGCATGTCGGTCCTCACTGTGAAGACGGATGTTACTGTATAACAAGTTGAGTAACGGAGTATGCGCTTTCACTGAGACGCTGAGGGTATATCATCAACACTCTCAATAATCACGGCTATCTAAAGGACTCCCGAACTCGTCGAAAGGCCGAAGGATCACCGATACAATCATCATCAAGATGCGACATGTCGGTCCTCACTGTGAAGACGGATGTTACTGTATAACAAGTTGATTAACGAAGACTTTCGCTTCCACTGAGACTGTGAGAGTAGTTCATCAACTCTTGTAGTAATGACATCAATCGGGAGGACTTCCGAACTCGTCGAAAGGCCGAAGGATCACCGATACAATCATCATCAAGATGCGGCATGTCGGTCCTCACTGTGAAGACGGATGTTACTGTATAACAAGTTGAGTAACGGAGTATGCGCTTTCACTGAGACTGTGAGAGTAGTTCATCAACACTCTCAATAATCACGGCTTGGTAGCTGATGCGGCATGTCGGTCCTCACTGTGAAGACGGATGTTACTGTGTAACAAGTTGATTAACGAAGCCTTTCGCTTCCACTGAGACTGTGAGAGTAGTTCATCAACTCTTGTAGTAATCACATCAATCGGGAGGACTTCCGAGCTCGTCGAAAGGCCGAAGGATCACCGATACAATCATCATCAAGATGCGGCATGTCGGTCCTCACTGTGAAGACGGATGTTACTGTATAACAAGTTGAGTAACGGAGTATGCGCTTTCACTGAGACGGTGAGGGTATATCATCAACACTCTCAATAATCACGGCTATCTAAAGGACTCCCGAACTCGTCGAAAGGCCGAAGGATCACCGATACAATCATCATCAAGATGCGACATGTCGGTCCTCACTGTGAAGACGGATGTTACTGTGTAACAAGTTGATTAACGAAGCCTTTCGCTTCCACTGAGACTGTGAGAGTAGTTCATCAACTCTTGTAGTAATCACATCAATTGGGAGGACTTCCGAACTCGTCGAAAGGCCGAAGGATCACCGATACAATCATCATCAAGATGCGGCATGTCGGTCCTCACTGTGAAGACGGATGTTACTGTATAACAAGTTGATTAACGAAGACTTTAGCTTCCACTGAGACTGTGAGAGTAGTTCATCAACTCTTGTAGTAATCACATCAATCGGGAGGACTTCCGAGCTCGTCGAAAGGCCGAAGGATCACCGATACAATCATCATCAAGATGCGGCATGTCGGTCCTCACTGTGAAGACGGATGTTACTGTATAACAAGTTGAGTAACGGAGTATGCGCTTTCACTGAGACGGTGAGGGTATATCATCAACACTCTCAATAATCACGGCTATCTAAAGGACTCCCGAACTCGTCGAAAGGCCGAAGGATCACCGATACAATCATCATCAAGAAGCGGCATGTCGGTCCTCATTGTGAAGACGGATGTTACTGTATAACAAGTTGATTAACGAAGACTTTAGCTTCCACTGAGACGGTGAGAGTAATTCATCACCTCTTGTAGTAATCACATCAATCGGGAGGACTTCCGAACTCGCCGAAAGGCCGAAGGATCACCGATACAATCATCATCAAGATGCGGCATGTCGGTCCTCACTGTGAAGACGGATGTTACTGTATAACAAGTTGAGTAACGGAGTATGCGCTTTCACTGAGACGCTGAGGGTATATCATCAACACTCTCAATAATCACGGCTATCTAAAGGACTCCCGAACTCGTCGAAAGGCCGAAGGATCACCGATACAATCATCATCAAGATGCGACATGTCGGTCCTCACTGTGAAGACGGATGTTACTGTGTAACAAGTTGATTAACGAAGACCTTCGCTTCCACCGAGACTGTGAGAGTAGTTCATCAACTCTTGTAGTAATCACATCAATCGGGAGGACTTCCGAACTCGTCGAAAGGCCGAAGGATCACCGATACAATCATCATCAAGAAGCGTCATGTCGGTCCTCACTGTGAAGACGGATGTAACTGTATAACAAGTTGAGAAACGAAGACTTTCGCTTTCACTGAGACGGTGAGAGTAATTAATCACCTCTTGTAGTAATCACATCAATCGGGAGGACTTCCGAACTCGCCGAAAGGCCGAAGGATCACCGATACAATCATCATCAAGATGTAGGCACCATGTCGGTCCTCACTGTGAAGACGGATGTTGATGTGTAACAAGTTGATTAACGAGGACTTTCGCTTCCACTGAGACTGTGAGAGTAGTTCATCAACTCTTGTAGTAATCACATCAATCGGGAGGACTTCCGAACTCGTCGAAAGGCCGAAGGATCACCGATACAATCATCATCAAGAAGCGTCATGTCGGTCCTCACTGTGAAGACGGATGTAACTGTATAACAAGTTGAGAAACGAAGACTTTCGCTTTCACTGAGACGGTGAGAGTAATTCATCACCTCTTGTAGTAATCACATCAATCGGGAGGACTTCCGAACTCGCCGAAAGGCCGAAGGATCACCGATACAATCATCATCAAGATGCGGCATGTCGGTCCTCACTGTGAAGACGGATGTTACTGTATAACAAGTTGAGTAACGGAGTATGCGCTTTCACTGAGACGCTGAGGGTATATCATCAACACTCTCAATAATCACGGCTATCTAAAGGCCTCCCGAACTCGTCGAAAGGCCGAAGGATCACCGATACAATCATCATCAAGATGCGGCATGTCGGTCCTCACTGTGAAGACGGATGTTACTGTATAACAAGTTGATTAACGAAGACTTTCGCTTCCACTGAGACTGTGAGAGTAATTCATCAACTCTTGTAGTAATCACATCAATCGGGAGGACTTCCGAGCTCGTCGAAAGGCCGAAGGATCACCGATACAATCATCATCAAGATGCGGCATGTCGGTCCTCACTGTGAAGACGGATGTTACTGTATAACAAGTTGATTAACGAAGACTTTCGCTTCCACTGAGACTGTGAGAGTAGTTCATCAACTCTTGTAGTAATCACATCAATCGGGAGGACTTCCGAACTCGTCGAAAGGCCGAAGGATCACCGATACAATCATCATCAAGATGCGGCATGTCGGTCCTCACTGTGAAGACGGATGTTACTGTATAACAAGTTGATTAACGAAGACTTTCGCTTCCACTGAGACTGTGAGAGTAGTTCATCAACTCTTGTAGTAATCACATCAATCGGGAGGACTTCCGAACTCGTCGAAAGGCCGAAGGATCACCGATACAATCATCATCAAGAAGCGGCATGTCGGTCCTCATTGTGAAGACGGATGTTACTGTATAACAAGTTGATTAACGAAGACTTTCGCTTCCACTGAGACTGTGAGAGTAGTTCATCAACTCTTGTAGTAATCACATCAATCGGGAGGACTTCCGAACTCGTCGAAAGGCCGAAGGATCACCGATACAATCATCATCAAGATGCGGCATGTCGGTCCTCACTGTGAAGACGGATGTTACTGTATAACAAGTTGATTAACGAAGACTTTCGCTTCCACTGAGACTGTGAGAGTAGTTCATCAACTCTTGTAGTAATCACATCAATCGGGAGGACTTCCGAACTCGTCGAAAGGCCGAAGGATCACCGATACAATCATCATCAAGATGCGGCATGTCGGTCCTCACTGTGAAGACGGATGTTACTGTATAACAAGTTGATTAACGAAGACTTTCGCTTCCACTGAGACTGTGAGAGTAGTTCATCAACTCTTGTAGTAATCACATCAATCGGGAGGACTTCCGAACTCGTCGAAAGGCCGAAGGATCACCGATACAATCATCATCAAGATGCGGCATGTCGGTCCTCACTGTGAAGACGGATGTTACTGTGTAACAAGTTGATTAACGAAGACTTTCGCTTCCACTGAGACTGTGAGAGTAGTTCATCAACTCTTGTAGTAATCACATCAATCGGGAGGACTTCCGAACTCGTCGAAAGGCCGAAGGATCACCGATACAATCATCATCAAGATGCGGCATGTCGGTCCTCACTGTGAAGACGGATGTTACTGTATAACAAGTTGATTAACGAAGACTTTCGCTTCCACTGAGACTGTGAGAGTAGTTCATCAACTCTTGTAGTAATCACATCAATCGGGAGGACTTCCGAGCTCGTCGAAAGGCCGAAGGATCACCGATACAATCATCATCAAGATGCGGCATGTCGGTCCTCACTGTGAAGACGGATGTTACTGTATAACAAGTTGAGTAACGGAGTATGCGCTTTCACTGAGACGGTGAGGGTATATCATCAACACTCTCAATAATCACGGCTATCTAAAGGACTCCCGAACTCGTCGAAAGGCCGAAGGATCACCGATACAATCATCATCAAGATGCGGCATGTCGGTCCTCACTGTGAAGACGGATGTTACTGTATAACAAGTTGATTAACGAAGACTTTCGCTTCCACTGAGACTGTGAGAGTAGTTCATCAACTCTTGTAGTAATCACATCAATCGGGAGGACTTCCGAGCTCGTCGAAAGGCCGAAGGATCACCGATACAATCATCATCAAGATGCGGCATGTCGGTCCTCACTGTGAAGACGGATGTTACTGTATAACAAGTTGATTAACGAAGACTTTCGCTTCCACTGAGACTGTGAGAGTAGTTCATCAACTCTTGTAGTAATCACATCAATCGGGAGGACTTCCGAACTCGTCGAAAGGCCGAAGGATCACCGATACAATCATCATCAAGATGCGGCATGTCGGTCCTCACTGTGAAGACGGATGTTACTGTGTAACAAGTTGAGTAACGGAGTATGCGCTTTCACTGAGACGCTGAGGGTATATCATCAACACTCTCAATAATCACGGCTATCTAAAGGACTCCCGAACTCGTCGAAAGGCCGAAGGATCACCGATACAATCATCATCAAGATGCGACATGTCGGTCCTCACTGTGAAGACGGATGTTACTGTGTAACAAGTTGATTAACGAAGACTTTCGCTTCCACTGAGACTGTGAGAGTAGTTCATCAACTCTTGTAGTAATCACATCAATCGGGAGGACTTCCGAACTCGTCGAAAGGCCGAAGGATCACCGATACAATCATCATCAAGATGCGGCATGTCGGTCCTCACTGTGAAGACGGATGTTACTGTGTAACAAGTTGATTAACGAAGACTTTCGCTTCCACTGAGACTGTGAGAGTAGTTCATCAACTCTTGTAGTAATCACATCAATCGGGAGGACTTCCGAACTCGTCGAAAGGCCGAAGGATCACCGATACAATCATCATCAAGATGCGGCATGTCGGTCCTCACTGTGAAGACGGATGTTACTGTATAACAAGTTGATTAACGAAGACTTTCGCTTCCACTGAGACTGTGAGAGTAGTTCATCAACTCTTGTAGTAATCACATCAATCGGGAGGACTTCCGAACTCGTCGAAAGGCCGAAGGATCACCGATACAATCATCATCAAGATGCGGCATGTCGGTCCTCACTGTGAAGACGGATGTTAATGTGTAACAAGTTGAGTAACGGAGTATGCGCTTTCACTGAGACGCTGAGGGTATATCATCAACACTCTCAATAATCACGGCTATCTAAAGGACTCCCGAACTCGTCGAAAGGCCGAAGGATCACCGATACAATCATCATCAAGATGCGGCATGTCGGTCCTCACTGTGAAGACGGATGTTACTGTGTAACAAGTTGATTAACGAAGACCTTCGCTTCCACCAAGACTGTGAGAGTAGTTCATCAACTCTTGTAGTAATCCCATCAATCGGGAGGACTTCCGAGCTCGTCGAAAGGCCGAAGGATCACCGATACAATCATCATCAAGATGCGGCATGTCGGTCCTCACTGTGAAGACGGATGTTACTGTGTAACAAGTTGATTAACGAAGACTTTCGCTTCCACTGAGACTGTGAGAGTAGTTCATCAACTCTTGTAGTAATCACATCAATCGGGAGGACTTCCGAACTCGTCGAAAGGCCGAAGGATCACCGATACAATCATCATCAAGATGCGGCATGTCGGTCCTCACTGTGAAGACGGATGTTACTGTATAACAAGTTGAGTAACGGAGTATGCGCTTTCACTGAGACGCTGAGGGTATATCATCAACACTCTCAATAATCACGGCTATCTAAAGGACTCCCGAACTCGTCGAAAGGCCGAAGGATCACCGATACAATCATCATCAAGATGCGGCATGTCGGTCCTCACTGTGAAGACGGATGTTACTGTATAACAAGTTGATTAACGAAGACTTTCGCTTCCACTGAGACTGTGAGAGTAGTTCATCAACTCTTGTAGTAATCACATCAATCGGGAGGACTTCCGAACTCGTCGAAAGGCCGAAGGATCACCGATACAATCATCATCAAGATGCGGCATGTCGGTCCTCACTGTGAAGACGGATGTTACTGTATAACAAGTTGAGTAACGGAGTATGCGCTTTCACTGAGACTGTGAGAGTAATTCGTTAATTCTTGTAGTAATCCCATCAATCGGGAGGACTTCCGAACTCGTCGAAAGGCCGAAGGATCACCGATACAATCATCATCAAGATGCGGCATGTCGGTCCTCACTGTGAAGACGGATGTTACTGTGTAACAAGTTGATTAACGAAGACTTTCGCTTCCACTGAGACTGTGAGAGTAATTCGTTAATTCTTGTAGTAATCCCATCAATCGGGAGGACTTCCGAGCTCGTCGAAAGGCCGAAGGATCACCGATACAATCATCATCAAGATGCGGCATGTCGGTCCTCACTGTGAAGACGGATGTTACTGTATAACAAGTTGATTAACGAAGACTTTCGCTTCCACTGAGACTGTGAGAGTAGTTCATCAACTCTTGTAGTAATCACATCAATCGGGAGGACTTCCGAACTCGTCGAAAGGCCGAAGGATCACCGATACAATCATCATCAAGATGCGGCATGTCGGTCCTCACTGTGAAGACGGATGTTACTGTATAACAAGTTGATTAACGAAGACTTTAGCTTCCACTGAGACTGTGAGAGTAGTTCATCAACTCTTGTAGTAATCACATCAATCGGGAGGACTTCCGAGCTCGTCGAAAGGCCGAAGGATCACCGATCCAATCATCATCAAGATGCGGCATGTCGGTCCTCATTGCGACGATTTCCATATTTCTTCTATCCCGCGCAAGAAGGCTCACCATGAGATAGATGAAGCGTATTGCTGGCTCTTCTCTTGCTTCAGATCCATTGCGCTTCACACCCCGGGCATCACAGCGAGTCGCAAGGACCCGATATCGCCAAGGCGATGGCGACTCAGCACCCGCAGCATCTGGCGAAGGTAAGAGAAAGATAGCTGATACCTTGCTATGCTGTAATCCGGCTCACATCTGTAACGGAGTAGTTGGAATCTACTGTTAAGCATCCCTCAGATCCGTCCCTCGCCACACCTTCTGGCTCCCGGCCGCCCGCTGCAATCGTGGACTATCGCAGGCAGAATAGCCCAACACATTCGCAATCTGAGGAGCGTAATAGTGAGGGTGTTTTCTGCAAGCCTCTGGATCCCTTCAATATCAAACACTTTAAACTGTTACAGTTACCACCCCCTCATCATCCTTTTCGAAAATTAGTCATTTGTAGCCATCATGTCGCGCAGACAGGTCTCTTTTCATTTCTGAGCCGCTCGTGAGCGGTTCCCATCATGGAAGAGCCACTCTAGCAAAAACAACACCCAAGCATCGCAGAAGTGCCCATCGCGGCGGTTCGTATAGTCCTCCCATCCGCGAAAGAACCCTTACCGGGAGATAGAACGTGCGTATCATTGGCTCTTCTCCTGCTGTAGGTCCATTGTGCGTCACACCTGCCTCACAGCGAGACGCAAGGACCCAGTGTTGTCGATCCGATGGCCGTTCAGCATTTGCAGCATCTGAGGAAGGTAAAAATAAAGTAGATACCTTGCTATGCTGTAATCCCGCGCGCATGTCGAGAGGAGTAATTGTACTCTGCTGCTTGTTAAAATCTCAGACCAATCGCAAGTCACACGGTCTTGCTCTGGGCCACATGCTATGACCCAGGACTATCCAAGGTTGGACAGCCCAGGGATTTCGCAGTCCAAGGAGCGTAAAGATCAGGATGAGTGTTGCCTTTCGCATCCTCCAATATCAAGCCATTATCACCTATTCTCTGATACGGCGTATTCAGAAGTAGAGCATTTTTAGCCATCAGATGTCGTTGGGCATACGACGTAGGTAGCTCTCTGCCTCACTCTGAGCCGCTCGTAAGCACTGCGCGTCATGGAAGAGGCAGTCCAACGAAATCACCACCCCGGAATCGTAGAACAGCCCAGCGCGACGATTTCCATATTTCTTCTATCCCGCGCAAGAAGGCTCACCATGAGATAGATGAAGCGTATTGCTGGCTCTTCTCTTGCTTCAGATCCATTGTGCTTCACACCCCCGGCATTACAGCGAGCCCCCAGGACCCAATATCGCCAAGGCGATGGCGACTCAGCACCCGCAGCATCTGACGAAGGTAAGAGAAAGATAGCTGATACCTTGCTATGCTGTAATCCGGCTCACATCTGTAACGGAGTAGTTGGAATCTACTGTTAAGCATCCCTCAGATCCGTCCCTCGCCACACCTTCTGGCTCCCGGCCGCCCGCTGCAATCGTGGACTATCGCAGGCAGAATAGCCCAACACATTCGCAATCTGAGGAGCGTAGTCCGCAAAAATCACGTTTTCGCACTAGCTGTGGCCGATCTCTGTGTAGATCCCCAGAACTGGGAAGCTCGCCATCAGGACGGTCCCGTTCGGTCTATGACTATGGCCGCTGAGATGATGAATACGAAGCAGCAGGAAGCGAGGATCCTTGCGGTGAGTGCAGATGCTGCGCACGGGCTGCTCCTGCTCGCAGCTTTGAGTTATATCTTGCTCGAGCAGCCCGATACCACCACACCTCCACTGGCGAAAAGACTTCGGAACCGCCCTCGACCTGATTACGTCCAGATGGAGAAGGGCAAGCGTGTTGAAGTTGACAGAGGAATGCTTGCTTGGAGGAACTAGAACGCATTAGTCAAGTTCTTATGGCGACCTCCTCATGCAAGAATACGGAATTCATATTCATATTATGAATGCAACAACGGCAGTCACTGTCTCGCTGTTGAAAACTAATTAATATCATTATACTCCACCTCTCCAGCTGCTACTGGTGTCGGGTTGTAGTAGATTGGATAGGATGGGTCATCCCTCAGGGATGTCAATGCGACCAGTCCCCAAAAGACTGCCGAACCCTCTGGAGCTATTGAGAGAACGCATGTCCTCTGATCTGACATATATGACAGTCTGGGAACTAACTCAACACTAACCTTGGCCTGCTGAAAAATTATGTCGAAGCTGTCGAAACAATCTGCACGACAGAATCTGCACGACAGAATCTGCAGGCATCTCAATCTAATTTTTACCAAGACACACCTCGAAGGATCACGAAGAACCGCGTGTAAGGGCATAACACTCAACAACTGACTCTCAACTTGAGCATCATATCCCGGGGTCCCCGGGATACAACGTGGAGCATACACGCTTCGCGGCCAGCTGACTCAGGCGGGTGGGAATCGACAGTACACTGACCACGGACAACCTCAGCAAGGACCTTGTGAGTTCTTCCTCAGCAAGGAAGAAGGCCACCTGATGGCCTTCATCCTGAACGGGATACGTCACACTACTGGCATTTCACGTTGGGGCCTCTGGGAAGTGCTTCCCGTCTCACGGCCATGTGTCGCGACCAGTCTTGCGTACCCCTCTGAGGGAAACTGCGTGCGGCTTAGCAGGGGCTAAGGCACCTTGTATCCCCGAGCCGGACTCACTGAGGCTCGAACACGCTTGCCAAGTTGCCTGCTTTTCCAGTGTATATTTAGGCTGCAGCGGGTATGCGTGCACTTACTTGTCCCATCGAGGGCGCGCGCAACGGCTCGCTGCGCAGCGCTAGCGCGATGCTCGGTTCGATCCCGAGCGGTTGCATTTTTACTGTATTTTTCGGATTTGCGTAAGGAGGGGGAACCGAGTACGAGGAGTTCTGAACTCCGAGTTCATACCGCGAGAAGAGTAGAGAAACCATTGCATGTCAGGGAGCACAGTTTGACAGCCTTCGTCAAAGTTTGGAGTTCAAAATGGACACGTTCCCGGTAGTCAGTGACACTGGCTCAGTGATATAACGAGCGCTCCAGCAAGGATGCTCCTCATCGTGTCATTTCGACGCGTCATCTCAGTCGAACTCGATTGAGGTCGCTTCTGCCTAGTATCGCGTTTGGGGTTCAGCAGTTTTTGCGACCCCCAGAACTCTTGGTGTGTAAGGAAGTAGAACCTTCAGATTGATGATTTCATGGCATCCTACACGTCCTTGACATGGGGTTCATCAATTCTATCATGATCACGGAATGCCAAGGTAGACGCTAGCCATCGGAACGAAAAACGTACCATGAAATCGGGAATATACTCTCGAAAGCTATTCGGGGACTTAAGAGTCCATTCGGGGAAAGTTGAGCACTTTTCGGGGATTCTGAGTGCTTTTCGGGGCGCGCGAGAATTTTTCGGGGACCTGAAAGCACCGGCCAGTCATGGCACAGCGCCCAGTCCCACGTAGCCTCTGCCTGTGACGCGCCGCGAGCCACGATTCGGAACACGAAACTCAGATGTCGATTTTCGCTCCTGCCCTACCGATTTTCCTGTAAATTTGTGACGACACGTGGAATGAGGTATGAAGGTCATAGTTGGTTTTCTGTGGTCTGGGAAAACTCTGCAAGTGCTTCAACCATACGATACACGAACAGTGGGCGAGCGCTCTTTCATCTGGCCCGGTGACGCAGGGCTCTACTCCGGCTGCCATATTCCGGCACAACCGTAGTGACGTTTTCATTATTTCCGAGGAGCGCGCCTCAAGCAACCACCCCATTCAATATGAAGCTTTGTCATCAAGTTCATGACAACAACCGTTGTTGGACAACATGACAAGTTAGTCAAGTCGATGAGGTCGACAGTTCTGCAGGGCCCCATGCCAGAGACTACAGCTCCACACTACGCTATACCCTTTGGCTACCACGTTCACTGTTTGAACCAAATCATAGCTGTTTAGCATTTCTAATATCACCACTTATCAACTGCACTTACCTTCTCCCTCTACCCAGCTATCTCTAACTTTCAGGGGAAACAGCCAATAGCTTGGGCCCCAAGGTGCTGAGCTCCTGCGGTCAATTCGCTAATGATGAGCGGCTAGTCCTGAGTTGACTACCCTTCGGTCTCCGTCTTCCTTCAACCACCGTTCATCACCATCGTTATCAACTCATGTCCGTCAACGACAAAACATTGAGCGGACATCCTATTGTGCAGCACATGCCTGTGCAGTGCAGTGTTCTCCCCATGGTTATTTCATGACTGAACGGTGGACTGCTGTGGGTCATCGGAGTCCAATTGATCGGACCAGCTTCCCATCAATGGAGTGCTCCACTAACCAGGCTCACTATGTTCATACATCCGTGAGCCCTTTCGCGGCGGACATCTGAATCAGACGCTGACAACAAGGGCTTTCATGCCAGTCGCATGGTATTTTGTTACAATTATCTCTGTATTGCCGATCCTGTATGATATATCAGCTCGCTGATCAGCTCCCCGTATTCGAAAGACCAACCGAGTCCGGCTTGCCACATGGAGACTATTCATCTCCCCCTTCGTCTCTAGCTTTGGCCAACAAAGTTGATGTTGCTCATATCGTAGAGTTGTGAAAGGATTAGTCATTCTTCTCGAGCTGCTGTGGCCGGCGCCCCCGAGCGATCGTGGGGCGCCGGGCACAGCTTCATTATGTAGTACTTGAAAAGGGAGGAAAAGGGTCCACAATCGCGGCGCCTCTTCGGAAAAATCTGTGACACTATACAACCGACTATACAATATGCCAACCGGCAGCTTATACATAGGCCCAATAGTCTGTGTTGGTCTGCACAAAACTTTCAATGTACCGGGTGCACTGTGCACATTCTCGGCATTCACTCTCATGTGGGATTTGTTCCACGATCCAAAGACCCATGAGTCTTTGGCGAACGTAAAACGAGCGGTATAGTACTTTCTCCGCCCGCCTTCATCTCTGGCGCCGTGACAAGTAGCCCTAGGCACCTAGGACACCCCTAGCGTCTGCCATCTATCCAATGTACCTTGCACTTGCGAGGACACTTCCAGTGGTTCGGCTACTACAGCAACCGATGCCGAGGAAGTTACTGAGGTCACAACGGCGGCTCCCGAGGGAACTACTGAGGCTACTCCTACTGGGGACACCACAGAGATGACCAGTCCAGCCGTCGTCACCGATGAGGTTGATGTCACCACCGCGGCTCCTGTGACTGACGAGGTGCCCGTTACCACCGCGGCTGGGGAGTCTCCCGGTAGAGACAAGGATGATGCCGAGGCTACGACCACCTCCGAGATCGCCACTGCAACGGCAGTCGATGTTGCTACGACTACGACTGATGCTCCTGTCGCGACCACTACCGTGGCGGCCCCTCAGCCTACCACGTGACCACTCCCGTCGATGAGGCCGCTGGACGCGATCAGAAGGACGAGTCTGATGGGACTACTGAAGCTTACGCTACGTCCGTTGCGTCGACGGTCGAGGGCGTGACCACCGATGCCCCGACTACGACTGTTGCTGCAATCACTACTGCCGGTGTTGCTACCTCCGTTGAGGTCACAACCGAAGCCTCACCGACTACTATCGAGACGACTGATGCCCCGACTACTGTCGGCCCGAGTACGTAGATGACTTTTTGGAATGAAGCTTTTGAAGTGTTTGATATACCGCATTTTGTTATGGCCGGCGGTCCAGCATGATGATGTCTTTACCGCTCGTGAAAGAGCTATTATGATTGAGTTCCTCGGAGGAAGTCGATTGTGAGGTACGGGAGAGAACCGTAATGTGGTGCAACACTATACTCCCTACCGGCATCCCCCATCAGGAGGCCTACGCTAGGCGACCTGCGGCCTTCTCGAATATTGGCCCATGATGTGCATCCTCGCATTATTCATTCGACGGAGCGGACTATAGATTGCTGTGATGGTATTAGCTGAATCGATCTCAAAGAATGGACGGAAGGAGGTCTTCCCATCCATGGCAATCATCATGTAACGAGCGATGATGGTTAGAGTTTACTTTACCCCGAGATTTCGTTTGGAACATTGTGGTGATTGTAGGGTAATGCTTGCCTGTAGCAATGGCGTTTGATGAACCGACAGCACCGAGTAACACCCCTGAAGCTACCGAATGGCAACGCAAAGCATAGATCCGTAACGACCGAGAGAAAAGTTCGTCAAAAAGTCGCTCGTCTTACGTTATTATGGACGGTTCAGAGAGCGTAAAGTTATTACAAACTCAAAAAATGTTCAGGCTCGGAATGCCCAAACAATCTTAGAAACGGTTTGCCACTCACTGGCTACTTCCTAAAACTGAGCAATAACACGAGTGTCATCCATTCCTACCCTCCTTCCAGTTGGTAGTCGGGGCACTGTCCGCTTCAGCTTTTGATTCAGGTATCACTCAACAACGACGTATGCGGGCGTCGAGAGTGGACTATAGACAGCTATGATGACCACAGCAGTCTATAGTCCACTCCGTCGTATGAATCATGCGAGGATGCACATCATGGGCCAATATTCGAGAAGGTCACAAGTCGCCTAGCGTAGGCCTCCTGATCTAATGCTAGTAGGGAGTATAGTGTTGCACCACCTGTCGGTTCTCTCCCGTACCTCACAATCACCTTCTTCTGAGGAACTCAATCATAATAGCTCTTTCACGAGCGGTAAAGACATCATCATGCTGGGCCGCCGGCCATAACGAAATGCGGTATATCAAACACTTCAAAAGCTTCATTCCGAAAAGTCATCTACGTACTCGGGCCGACAGTAGTCGGGGCATCAGTCATCTCGATGGTAGTCGGTGAGGCTCCGGTGGTGACCTCAACGGAGGTAGCAACACCGGCAGTAGTGATTGCAGCAACAGTCGTAGTCGGGGCATCGGTGGTCACGCCCTCGACCGCAGCTGCTGTGGTGGAGGCTTCAGTAGTCCCATCAGACTCGTCCTTCTGATCGCGTCCAGCGGCCTCATCGACCGGAGTGGTGACGGAGGCCTCGTCAGTAACAACCGATGCTGAAGTCTCCTCAGAGGGGGCCGCTGTAGTGGTAGGCTGAGGGGCCGCCACGGTAGTGGTCGCGACAGGAGCATCAGTCGTAGTCGTAGCAACATCGACTGCCGTTGCAGTGGCGATCTCGGAGGTGGTAGTCGTGGCCTCGGCATCATCCTTGTCTCTACTGGGAGACTCCCCAGCCGTGATGGTAACGGGCACCTCGTCAGTCACAGGAGCCGCGGTGGTGACATCAACCTCATCGGTGACGACGGCTGGACTGGTCATCTCGGTGGTGTCCCTAGTAGGAGTAGCCTCAGTAGTTCCCTCGGGAGCCGCCGTCGTGACCTCAGTGACTTCCTCGACATCGGTTGCTGTAGTAGCCGAACCAGTGGAAGCGTCCTCGCAAGTGCAAGGTACATTGGATAGATGGCAGACGCTAGGGGTGTCCCAGTACTTACAGTACGAGCCGGGGGTATCCGAGGCACAACCAGCGTCGCAGTTACGAGGAGCTTCAGTCGTCGCACTCGTATCGCAGGAGCACGGGGCATCCGAGCCAAAGCAAGTGCTGGGCGTCTTCCAGTATTTACAATAGGACCCGGGATAAGTGGCAGCACAGTCAGCGTCGCACTCAGTGGTAGAACCCATCACGTATGTGATACCTTGGAGGGCACTGACGGAGACGACAGCCACGGGGATAGAGCGAAATGGCATCAAGATGGGATGAATGAAGGACTACACTCTCAGCTAGGTAAGCCACGGAGCCCATTGAACAGGATCCTAGACTTGAAGACGTCCTTACTCAAGAAGTTCCATGAAATATGCCTACATCCGGCTTGATGGGTAGCCAACGGGACCGTTTCGATCACTGTCGCCGAGAATCATCTCGCCCGAGCGTTTCGGAAGATTCTCCACGTAGTGCGGTGTCCAATTGTTAGAATACCGGCAATCCGCCTCGGCCAGCCACCTCTCGTCTATGGACGAGGATGCTCGGGGCACATTTACCCCTATGCAGGGTACATGACATGCAACAGTTTGCAAGGTTTCCTTAATCCCCCCACCGTTACACAGCAATTGCCGCATGCACTTCAGAGATGAACTACTCCGATCGCAACTCTTGATAGATTATTGGTTCGCTTCAAAATTACAGTTGACAAATCGTGTGGATTTACATCCGGTGTGTGCCAGTTCCGGTCGCATCGACCATCGCCGGATTAGTTAGATTCAAAGCCGATGTGCTAGCGTAGTGACGATGAGCTCAGTGTCAAGTCGATCAGTCGGCCCGAATGATGACTCCACGAACAGAGAGAACAGACCATCTCGTTATTCCCTTGATGGGCCCATTCTTCATCGTCATGCTGCGGACTCTGCTACAGCTGTGATATAACAGTGCCATACCAGTGTTATACCGCTCGTTGTCGTTGTTCTTCGTTGGCCATTGATGATCTCAGCGACGCTCTTAAATCGAGTCACTGGTCACTGACTTGGAATGCATTTGAGTTCCACTCCCGTTACGTGAAACCCTAGTGTTTGACCGTCAAACTTTGACGCATAATGTATAATCAGCGGGGACGTTCAGTAAACTGATTCTAATAATCAGAATCGATTCTGAAACTGCATTTACGTGTGAGAACCGATCCCGAAATCAACTCCGAGTTCCAGAACTAGTTTACCAAGTGGCAACCGATTCCAAGAACCTGCCGAGAATCGATTCTCACACACGACACTTTGGTGATAAAGGACGCTTGGCAGCGGTTTCAGGGGAGGTCCGGAGCTCCCACGCGGATTCGCCCGAGTGTCGGACCTCGCATATCTTGGTCGCCACCTAGTGGCCGTTTTACGCATGTGAGAACCACTGGTCCCTAAGTGCCTGAAATCGAGCCCCAAGCATTAATGTGGAAGGTCACTTGAGGCTTAGTGTGCACTTGAGTTGCTACCTTCGTGAAAGGTCCCTAAGCTAAGGACCCCTTCAATGAACGGCTGCTCGAGAGAGCCCATGTGAAACCTACTAGTCATCACAACGGTCCTCGAGTGGGCTCGTCGATAACGTGTGAAACTGACCCCAGACCTTGCTACCTCCGTCGCGTCACGCGTGGAGAAACCTGATTGCACGCGGCAGCAACCGGATTACGTCACCGCGGAGCAGCTCCCTCGTACTGGACGTCACGTTTCCATCTTTGGGATTGCAGAATCATGATACGCGTGGACGATCCACGGAGACTTTGATATACTCACGGTTGGTCAACTGGGGTTCTTTCACGGTCATTCCATCAACCCAAGATATTTCTCGAACAGCGTAGTCTTCGATGGGCAGTAGACAGCCGCTAACTGGTCATCGGCGTCACGATGGATTCCTAAAAAGCCGGGCGAACGTCTACGAGTGGTAGGCTACGACGTCACTAGCAAGGCGTCGGCCTCAGCATATGAGGCACGCTTCCTGCATTTGATGGGCTCCATACATTACTTCCTTTGCACGCAGGGTTCTGCCCCGTTCATCATGTATATTTCGTTTATCGTCATGTTTTCCTCTTTATCCTTCCTGGTCCTTGGCGGCGGCGGGAGTACGCGCCGCGCTCCGCCTCCCAATGGGACGACGCTTCCCCCCTCGACTACGTCATCTGGGGGGAAGTCCACTAGCCCGCCATCAGGAGGGAAGCCCTTCAGCCCGCCATCAGGAGGGAAGCCTACTATCCAGCCATCTGGGGGAAAGCCCCCGAGCCTGCCATCAGCGATGAAGCCCACTGTGGCGCCCTTCGGGGGGCATCCCACCAGTCCGCCATCATGGGGGCGGTACCAGATGGATTACGGAGACTTCGTCTACCGGTCTAAGGGGGCTCCTCAGGTCACGATGATCCTAAATGTCACCAAGGACGGTAGAGGTATGTTCACGATAGACTGTGGTAGAGGTACATACCGAGATGGCTGGTTCCCACTTCACGAGATTGGAGACAATCCATACTACGATAAACTCATCAAGTTCCCGCCCGGAGACGTCCACCATAGGGCATGGCTTGACAATGCTCGCGCTGTATGCCCCGGCGTCCACATCCCTGACTGGGATTTAAATGAATTCAACGTTAACAGGAACGGCAACGTAGAAACTAGCCTCCACGATGCTACTCAGGTCCTCAAGAGGTGGTGGGTCCCGTTAGATGCCGGAAGATACTCGTCAAATTATTCGACATCCAACTTCAGGCTGCACTATCAGGTTCAAGGGAATGGATTCGTTCAAGTGCTACTTGGTTGCCCACCCGGGGGTGGATATAGAGGAGGATTCACTGGCTGGAAGCCTTATCGTCTGGTATCGCAGGGTCCTGGCATGCCCTACTCGCTGACACCTATAAGAGGTCATGGCAGTGTACGGGAACTCCTAAACGCATTCGAAATGGTCTGTCCTTTGTGGCGAGGCTCCTTCAAACTTGAGGACTTCGAAATGGTGAGGTTTGCTACACCTGGTATCATGTATGCCTTCGGGCAGTACCCATACGATCGTCTTTATAGGGACCCTCTAAGTTGAAGGGCACCCTCGTAACAACGGGTGACTTCTTTAAACCGTCTGCTATATCAAGAAATACTGCCGGCCGTGAGCGCCGCCGAGTATTCTGTTTTCTCTCGCCACACGTGAGGTTCAGTTATTTGAAGTAGCCAGTGAGTGGCAGACCGTTTGTTGAATAGTTCGGGCATTCCGCGTCTGAACATTTTTGTTACCATGAGTCTCTAGCAGCTGTACGGTCTTAGAAGCCATAATACCGGAAGACGAGCAGCTACGTTTTTAATAGACTTTCTTACAGTCGTTAAAAATCCATGTTTCGAGTTACCACAGTGAGTGAGTATCTTCAGCGGTGTAGTCCAACTGGGGCAGTGCCAATTCGGACAGTGGTCAATTCGTACACTTCCCAACTGGGACAGGGGCAAGTCGGACACTCGTGTCAAGGTGGTGCCAAGTCGGGCACCTCAACTCAGTACCAACTGAGACATTACCGATAGAGACACCACGAAACGCTCATTCGGACAGTACCAACTCGGACACTTACCTGCCCGGCCATATGAGCTTGATTTTTCGCGAACCGTTCGCGAAAATCAAGCTCATATGGCTACTGCGCGCACGTCGACACCACTGGTTCGGGTATGGCCTCCGGGATATCCCTGGCGGGGATCGAACCTGGGTCGCCAGCACGTTAGCCCAGCGTCTTAACCGCTAGACCAATAGTACCTTTACGACTTTGTCGCGAGTTTTGGGCCCTTAGCTCCCGAGGTCCCTTGCTGCCACGCGGCACAATAATCTTTTTTCAACGAACTTATGTTGGGTCGGTCTCGAAACTACCTCTATTTGCCCCTCACGCGTGGTGTCTATCACATAATGACCATAACGTCGGTGGCCTTACTGAGTTTGGCCAGCGCTTCGCTAGAATAAAAGCCTGGGACGCGCGTCGTCAGCCAACCCAGACCCGCAACTTGCAGGCCGCAAGCTACATCGGAGAGGGCTAGTGCGGCTACGTTTCCGGCGGAAACTTTACGCAGTATGGTGGGACATCCTGGGCTGAAGCGCCAGTCCGTCTGAAGGAAGTCGAGTATATCCAATACTTAAGGGCTTGCAGTGCCACGCTCGCACGTTCCAGGCCATCCAAAAAGTACGGTGATGCGAACTCTGGCAGTAATTCTGATTGCCTAGTAATCAATTTTCAACCTATGCCCTTACATGTGAAGCTGCATGTGCCCGGAGCTTTTTTAACCTATTCCTTACAATTCGAATATTGCTTCTCTTACGGTGTGTGTCTTCTTCTGGTTCGGTTGAGTTTCTCCCTTCTCAAGGAATATGCATTGAGTCACTGGGTGCAAAGCAACCGTCTCAGTTGGCACTGTACGAGTTGTAGTGGCGAGCGAAGTGTCACTGTCCCAAGTGGTCCTGTCTGAATTGGTCCAGGTCGCCCAGCCGTTTTTGTCCGACTTGCCACTGACTCAGTTGGCAGTGTCCGAATCTGAGCTGTACGGGTTGATACCTTGTACGAGTTGACCACTGTCCGAATTGGCACTGCCTCAGTTGGGATACACCCATCTTCAGGAGTTATCGCTCGGTGTTGTTGATTCATTAAGCATAATTGAAGCAGTCCCGCAAAAAACAGATCTCTCTTTTTGTCACGAATTTCAACGTAAACTGAACACACGTCATTTTCGCTTGCTGCCTGATGATTGCTAATAGCGAACGCAATGGCGATCCGCTTGAGAAAGATAAAATTTTCTTCCATCCGTTACAGCTGATACCATCACAGCAGTCCACTCCGAGGAATGACCCATGCGAGGATACACATCATAGGCAGTTCAACTCAAAAGACAATGCGCCTACCATGGTCCTCCTGATTGGCGATGTCGGTTGGGATTATAGTGTTGCACCACCTGTCGGTTCTCTCACGTACCTCACAATCAACTTAGTCTGAGGAACTCAACTATGATAGCTCTTTCACGCGCGGTAAAGACATCATCGTGCTGGGCCGCCGGCCATAACAAAATGCGGTATATCAAACACTCCAAAAGCTTCATTCCAGAAAGTCATCTACGTACTCGGGCCGACAGTATTCGGGGCATCAGTCACCTCGATGGTAGTCGGTGAGGCTTCGGTGGTGACCTCAACGGAGGTAGCAACACTGGCCGTAGTGATTGCAGCAACAGTCGTAGTCGGGGCATCGGTGGTCACGCCCTCGACCGCAGCTGCTGTGGTGGAGGCTTCAGTAGTCCCATCAGACTCGTCCTTCTGATCGCGTCCAGCGGCCTCATCGACCGGAGTGGTGACGGAGGCCTCGTCAGTAACAACCGATGGTGTAGTCTCCTCAGAGGGGGCCGCTGTAGTGGTAGGCTGAAAGGCCGCCACGGTAGTGGTCGCGACAGGAGCATCAGTCGTAGTCGTAGCAACATCGACTGCCGTTGCTGTGGCGATCTCGGAGGTGGTAGTCGTAGCCTCGGCATCATCCTTGTCTCTACCGGGAGACTCCCCAGCCGCGGTGGTAACGGGCACCTCGTCAGTCACAGGAGCCGCGGTGGTGACATCAACCTCATCGGTCACGACGGCTGGACTGGTCATCTCTGTGGTGTCCCCAGTAGGAGTAGCCTCAGCAGTTCCCTCGGGAGCCGCCGTTGTGACCTCAGTAACTTCCTCGACATCGGTTGCTGTAGTAGCCGAACCAGTGGAAGTGTCCTCGCAAGTGCAAGGTACATTGGATAGATGGCAGACGCTAGGGGTGTCCCAATACTTACAGTACGAGCCGGGGGTATCCGAGGCACAACCAGCGTCGCAGTTACGAGGAGCTTCAGTCGTCGCACTCGTATTGCAGGAGCACGGGGTATCCGAGCCAAAGCAAGTGCTGGGCGTCTTCCAGTATTTACAATAGGACCCGGGATAAGTGGCAGCACAGTCAGCGTCGCACTCAGTGGTAGAACCCATCACGTATGCGATACCTTGGAGGGCACTGAAGAAGACGACAGCCACGGGGATAGAGCGAAATGGCATCAAGATGGGATGAAAGAAGGACTATGCACCCAGCGAGCTAAGTCAGTCGCGGAATCCCTCAATCAGATCCGGCTAGTTTTGTAGCGTACGGTATAGATCACTGTCGCCGAGAATCATGGGTGTATCTCATCTCATCCAGTATAATTACATCCATCGTGCAGTTCGCCCAAAGGTGCAACTCGTCCATCTCAATTCACCCAGTATAAATTCGCCCATTCTAATTTCATCCAGTGTGACAGTTTTGCTGTCCCCAGAGGGATTTTGAAACCGTGATGGACGAAATCACCCAGTCTCATCTCATCCAGGACCCGGACAAAGTTGCAACACAAAGCATACAGTGGCATCAGAAACATCCATGATTGTACTTCACAGTTCAATCGGTCGATCTTAACCGCGACCATATACTAAACGTTGTTGAGATCAAAAAGGACACGCGTGATTAACTTCACAAATCATTTAGGAAAACCCTTGATTAGAGACACGCTCGGAGCTCCGCTTAGTGGAAGAGCCTCGTCCACTTTGACTCCCTCTAGCTCTAGTGAGCGCAGCGCTGCAAATCCTCAAGTAAGTGATATATTGGACATCAGGCAGCTGAACGGGGGTAGGGTGCCAGGGCCTGGCAGCCAGGGTGTACCACAGTACTCTGGAAAATTGACATTGTAAGCTCGTTCAAGGGTTAAGGGTTCGCACTCTTTGCGGTTGTTGGTGGGCTTGCGGGAGTTATCTCCACATTGCAAGCGATGAAACAAACGATCATACTCGTCATATTGATCAGTTTCAACGAGAAGAATATGATAAAACCCAGGATGGCGCACCGATATCAAATTGTTGAGAGTATGATGATAAGCTTCTGCTAAGTTAGACGTCCTATCATCCGGACGTCATGGATCCGGCATGGTTCACGAGAGCGATGTAGAACTACAAGACCAGAAGGAATAACGGAAAGCGCGATTGAACGTTTGTAAATGGAACAGGTCGGCTTCAGCAGGGAACCCAGAAGCAAGCGAAAATAGGTGCTTCAATTACGAAAGAGCTGTGGTATAGCGGTTAGTACGTTGGGCCAGCACGCGAGAGACTCAAGTTCGATCCCGGCCACCAGCTATCGAGGGTGCCGGCCATCAGGGCACAGAGTGATGGCAGGCCGGCGGCGGATTTTTTCACATGCCATCGCGAAGCGGCTTCGCGATGGCATGTGAAAAAATTCGGTGGATGAAAAAACACCTGGGCGAAAAGATACTGGATGAAATAGAACTGGGTGAAATGAGAATTTGCATTTTTGGGCGCTCTTTGATGGATGAAATGAGCCGGGTGAAATTGCACTGGATGGAATGGCCGTGGGCGAGATAAGATTGGATGAGTTGAGTGATGGATGAAATTATACCGGATGAGATGGGTAACACCGGAGAATCATCACGCCCGAGCGTTTCGGAAGATGCTCCACGTAGTGCGGTGTCCAATTGTTAGCGGTGCGACTGACAACGCATGGGTTCTTGCCGAAGAGTCTTCAGTGAAGACTAGTAGTCTCCCTCGGGTAATCGTTGCCTGTCTATGATCGAGGATGTTCTCCGAAGTAGTCTGAGTACATTTATCCCTAGGCAGGCGTGCAACAGGTTGCAATGCTGTAGTAAATTTCTCACTTTTACACAGCAGTTGCCTCAAAGCACTTCACGAGATGAACTACTCCGACTGCACCGCCAAGAGTCTTGATACGCTTCGATAATCACAGTTGACAAATAGTGTGGATACACATCCGGTATGTGCCAGTTCGAGGTCCAAAAGTTATCGCCGGTTTAGTTGGTTTTAAAGTTGACATGGTTGACAGGTTGACATGGGCCAGGTCGCCCCCCTTGGGATCGTCTCGTGAGTATCATCTGCATTGCTCATTGTATTGGGCATCGTCACCTGCATCTTGGCGTCGATTGTAACGGTCCTTAATTATGAGCAATACATGATTTACTCATCACGTCTTTCTGCTCATAAGGCTTCGACCGTCTTTTCCAGCGTCTCTTCTTCCATCCTCGCGGTCTTCGTCCCAGCCGCCGCTCCTCGGGCTTTGCCCCTAGCTGCTGTTGCTGCTGCTGTGCCACAGCAGCCGTGACATTTTCGCGTCGATGAGTACCAGTTTGATTGTGTTTTTCGAGAGCTCGCAGTAGTTGCCACCGACAACTTCTGCGTTACAGAGTTTGGTGGGGTAATAGCCCACTCAGGTCGTCACAATCGCAGCGTAACGCCGCCAGTACACTTTTCCTGGCGCTTATCAATATTCGTGCCGAGTTTAACGAGACGAGAACTCTTCTAAAAAGGACGCAGGACAAAATGGACTAAACCCGCTCGGTCGCATCGCACCGCAGATGGCACGGTAGACGGTTCACCGTTAACCATTCAGAGACGAGACGGCTGATAGACTTTCAAATCAACTACTCAGCCGTCGCATGAGCTGCTCATGGGCCTCACTAGAGATAGCTGATCATCCGCGGAGCAACAGTGACAATCAGCTGTCATGGCCATCCGGCCGCTAACTCTCCCACCGAGTGCTCCAGGGCACCGAGTCTATCATCTCGTGCGTTACCCCACATGCAGGCTCTTTTCGTACTCATTATGTCAATTCGCCTCATTGCCTCTCTCGTCTCTGCTGCTTTCGTTGTTAGCGCTCAAAGCTCCGTTGAATACGGAAACTTCGTCTACCAGTCTAAGGAGGCGAGTCCAGTCACGATGATCGTCAACACCACCGAGGACGGTATGGCTCGGTTGTCAATTGAATGTGAAAGTCTATACGAAGGGGATTGGTTCCAGATGCAGGGGCTTCAGGACGACGATGAAGGCCTCTACCCTGACGTTATCAATGAGTTCCCCTCTGGATCCTACGAGCAACGCAAACTGACCCACTACAGTCAACAGGTGTGCTCCCAACTCCACATCGAGAGTGGCAACTTCCACAGCTTCTACATTGATAGCGATGGCAATTTGGAAACTGAGTTCGAGGACGACTACGTCGTTCTCAAACGTGAATGGTTGCCCTTGAGGGAAGGAAGATATTTGTCTGGTTCGAAATCCCAGCTGAAATTGCAATTCGACGTTTACGCCAGCGGGCTCGTTTATGTGAGGCTTGGCTGCAAGGCAACAGAAGGACGTCCTGCCGAAGGTGACTTCCCCGCGGAACCTCCAACTCCTGCAGGGGACACTGGCTACAAGCTTCTCCGTCTCGTTAGTCAGGGTGACCACTACGAGCTGACATCCTACCCCGGCCGTAGTGACACAGTTAGAGACCTTGCTGACACCTTCGGGCGAGTTTGTCCTGTCTGGAAGGACTCCTTTGATCTCGAAGAAGACTTCAAGGCTGTACGGTTTCGCTACTCCCGATATTATGTATGCCTTCGGAGACTACATCTACGACCGTCTCTTCAGACACCCTGTCTAAAGCGTTTACATCTTATTTTGAACGACTTTCTACTGGGGTGTTTTCAATAGCTTGCGGCTATCGTTACCGCCAACCGTGCTAAGCCGGCAGTCATATAATCTCCCCGACAGCCGCTCATAGGGAAAGTCTTGAGTCACCAGTATTATACCACGCGATAACGTTGTTCCCATCCGCCATTGATGATTTCAGCGACGTCCCTGAATGAGTCACCGGTGACTGATGTAGACTGCATTGGAGTTTAGCCTCCGCTATAGTGATCCAGATAACACAATACCCACATATGGAAGAAGTCAACCTCAGTCGATTATCCAATCTCAATGAATCATTTACACTTGAATGATAGATCGCTTAAGCCTAGCAGTAGACAATATCACAATGCTTTGCGTGGCGAGTGACAGCCGACACGATAACAGTTATATAAAACATTGGTGTTTAGCACATAACACAACGCGTTATAGCCTGAAGGAAAGTTTATAACGAGTTAAACTCGGAACGAGTTATGCCCATGTGGTGTAAAACGGGTAGTGTTCATAACGCGCCAGACGTTACGTCCATCATCTGAGAACTTCTTCGATGATTGTGCCACTTCCACGACGACGGATACTCCACTCCATTTCCAACTCAAGACTAGAGCTCTTGCTTGAATGATTCTAGATTAACAGTCTGCACCACGATAGAACTTCGACGCCCGGAGACGTCGTCGTGCAGTCGAATCTGAATCAAAAGAGGTCGCGGAGAGTGCCCCGACTACCAGCTGGAAGAGGGGTAGGAATGGATGACACTTGTGTTATTGACGCGAGTTTCGGCCGTACGTCTGTCTTGGCAAGAGAAGATGCGAATCTTAGCCTCAGACCTCCTCATGCTCTCCTTACAGAATCCAACCTCAGTCGTGGTGCAGTGCCCGACCACCGGCTTGCTAGCTCCGTCACCTGACATGCGAAGAAGCCTGATTGTCCCCGGCAGCAGCCGGATTACGTCACCCGGTGACGGTCACCGCGGAGCAGCTTGTGGTGCCAGGAGGCGTAGCTATAATGGCACGCATACCGACCGCACGCAATCCTGTTCTCTTTTGTGTATGAATATACGCTGACCGATGGTGATACAAAGCGTGTCCCAAGCTAAGCTTACGTCCCAAGGGAACTACTCAACGCTATAGTTTACGTAGAAACCATTGCAATCCACAATCGTCTATCTACTGCTTGGTACGTGTATACCTGACCGTCCGACCGTCCTAGTACTTGGTATCCGTATATAGTCTGGTCCTTGAGCTGGTTAATAAGGTTTGGGCAAACTTCCCTTATCTATAACCTCACATTTTGGTACCAGCTCCTTGTTAACTACATCCGCAACAACCCGCAAGCTTATCTATTCCTTGGTTCATGTGAAGCTTGGCTGCATAGCAGCAGACGGATACCCTGCAGGAGAGACTGGATAGAAAAACCTATCAACTGGTGAGGAAGGGTCCTGGTGAGCCCTACTCGCTGACACCTACACCAAGTGGTGACACTGTATAGGACCTCTTATACCGTTTCAAAGTTGCTTGTCCTTTGTGGCGAAACTCCTACGCACTCCAGGATTTCGAGACGGTGAGGTTTGCCACTCGTGATATTCTGTTTGCCTTCGGCGAGTACCCATATGATCGCCTTTATAGACACCCTCTGTAAACGGTTCACTATTTCCAGAAATGCTACCGGCCGTGAACGGCGACGAGTATTCTGTTTTTTCTTGCCACACGTGAGGCTCAGTTTTAGGAAGTAGCCAGTGAGTGGCAGAACGTTTCTAGGATTGTTTGGGCATCCCGAGCCCGAACGTTTTTACCATGAGTTTGTAATAGCTTTACGCTCTCTGAACAGCCTACAATAACGTAAGATGAGCAACTATTTGACGAACTTTTCTCTCGGTCGTTACGGATCTATGTTTTGCGTTGCCATTCGGTAGCTTCAGGGGTGTTACTCGGTGCTGTCGGTTCATCAAACGCCATTGCTACAGTCAAGCGTTACCCTACAATCACCACAATTCGTCAAATAAGCTCAAACCATCATCGCTTGTTACATGATGATTGCCATGGATGGGAAGACCTCCTTCAGTCCGTTCTTTGGGATCGATTCAGCTGATACCATCACAGCAGTCTATAGTCCGCTCCATCGAATGAATAATGGATGCACATCATGGGCCAATACTTCGAGAAGGCCGCAAGTCGCCTAGCGCAGGCCTCCTGATGGGGGATGCCGGTGGGGAGTATAGTGTTGCACCACCTGTCGGTTCTCTCCCGTACCTCACAATCAACTTCCTCTGAGGAACTCAATCATGATAGCTCTTTCACGCGCGGTAAAGACATCATCATGCTGGGCCGCCGGCCATAACAAAATGCGGTATATCAAACACTTCAAAAGCTTCATTCCAAAAAGTCATCTACGTACTCGGGCCGACAGTAGTCGGGGCATCAGTCATCTCGATGGTAGTCGGTGAGGCTCCGGTGGTGACCTCAACGGAGGTAGCAACACCGGCAGTAGTGATTGCAGCAACAGTCGTAGTCGGGGCATCGGTGGTCACGCCCTCGACCGCAGCTGCAGTGGTGGAGGCTTCAGTAGTCCCATCAGACTCGTCCTTCTGATCGCGTCCAGCGGCCTCATCGACCGGAGTGGTGACGGAGGCCTCGTCAGTAACAACCGATGGTGTAGTCTCCTCAGAGGGGGCCGCTGTAGTGGTAGGCTGAGGGGCCGCCACGGTAGTGGTCGCGACAGGAGCATCAGTCGTAGTCGTAGCAACATCGACTGCGGTTGCGGTGGCGACCTCGGAGGTGGTAGTCGTGGCCTCGGCATCATCCTTGTCTCTACCGGGAGACTCCCCAGCCGCGGTGGTAACGGGCACCTCGTCAGTCACAGGAGCCGCGGTGGTGACATCAACCTCATCGGTGACGACGGCTGGACTGGTCATCTCTGTGGTGTCCCCAGTAGGAGTAGCCTCAGTAGTTCCCTCGGGAGCCGCCGTTGTGACCTCAGTAGCTTCCTCGACATCGGTTGCTGTAGTAGCCGAACCAGTGGAAGTGTCCTCGCAAGTGCAAGGTACATTGGATAGATGGCAGACGCTAGGGGTGTCCCAGTACTTACAGTACGAGCCGGGGGTATCCGAGGCACAACCAGCGTCGCAGTTACGAGGAGCTTCAGTCGTCGCACTCGTATCGCAGGAGCACGGGGCATCCGACCCAAAGCAAGTGCTGGGCGTCTTCCAGTATTTACAATAGGACCCGGGATAAGTGGCAGCACAGTCAGCGTCGCACTCAGTGGTGGAACCTATCACGTATGTGATACCTTGGAGGACACTGAAGAAGACGACAGCTACGGGGATAGAGCGAAATGGCATCAAGATGGGATGAAAGAAGGACTATGCACCCAGCGAGCTACGCCAGTCGCGGAATCCCTCAAGCAGATCCGGCTTGTTTTGTAGCGTACGGTATAGATCACTGTCGCCGAGAATCATCTCGCCCGAGCGTTTCGGAAGATGCTCCACGCAGTGCGGTGTCCAATTGTTAGCGGTGCGACTGACAACGCATGGGTTCTTGCTGAAGAGTCTTCAGTGAAGACTAGTAGTCTCCCTCGGGTAATCGTTGCCTGTCTATGATCGAGGATGTTCTCCGAAGCAGTCTAAGTACATTTATCCCTAAGCAGGCGTGCAGCAGGTTGCAATGCTGTAGTAAATTTCTCACTTTTACACAGCAGTTGCCTCAAAGCACTTCACGAGATGAACTACTCCGACTGCAACGCGAAGAGTCGTGATACGCTTCGATATCACAGTTGACAAATAGTGTGGATACACATCCGGTGTGTGCCAGTTCGAGGTCCAAAAGTTATCGCCGGTTTAGTTGGTTTTCAAACTGTATGCCCGACCTTGGTTTCGAGAGTAAGGATTCGAATTGCTCATACATCGCCTACCGAGGTGAGATGAGGAACCCATCTTGAAGATGGACGCGGTTATGGCGCGATAATTATCCGCATCGATTAGGGCCAGTTCCCTCTTCGACAGTCCGGCGTCCATCGTCGAAATGGATACGTGCTGTCTGGCTCGGCTGCGAGGAGAGAATAGACGTCTGTTATGAGATGTATCGAGGATGGTGGTGAACATCACTACGAGTCGGTTGAGGCAACGAACGTCAAAGGCTCAGAGGGGCCAGTCCGGTCTGAGTTCACTCTCTCGACTACGAGTAGTATGGTCGGCTTGTGCCCGTGTAATGCACGCATTGGCAGTCGACGCCCTCGATACTGCAGCACCGGCCTACCGTTAGCGGGGCACCACCTTTTGTGTTATCATTCGGTGCGCTCATCGCTTGAAGAAACTTGAGCCGCGCGACAACCTGGTTGTTGGATTTCTCAGAATCCCGAATCATCGTCCCCACCTCCAGTCCGACCTTTCAGCACTCTGAGCTAGTCTTCAGCGCCAAACAGGATAGGGAAAGTCACCACGTGCTAAGTCATTACGCCACCTGTCTTTGTTATAGACGTGCTGTGTTTTCACTAAGCCCGAGACCGCGCCCACCAGCATACCCTTATTCAGAGTGGTCCCGGAGGCGGCCGACGGTCTCTCGACTATTCCTGACTCGGTCGAAATCCCTTCCACTTTGGTTTGATACTTGAAACGACTCTCGGGCCTTCCCAGAAACATTCACTCTTTGTGAGACATGCTTATCAAGTCACATATACAGCATACGATTCCACTTTCGTCTCCCACTCAGCTTCTTCGATTCATACTCTCGCCACCGTTGAAGTGACCGAGGCACTCCCCGAGTCATCGCCTTCGACCAATTCTCTCGTCTCTTTTGTATCCTGGCTGCCCTCCTTTCATGCATTCGGCGTGGTAGCTCTCAGTGAGTTGAAGTGGCTGACCATAAAAACGCTCCGTCGACTAGACACCATCAGTAATGACACTCACAAACCCCATTTGATTTTGCCTGGCCAATTCATGAGGACCCGCCGAGAGAACGACTTGCCAGCAGCGAACTTCCGTCCAGCACCTCGTTGGTATCTGCAGAAATCCGCGATTTTCACGAGGGATCAGCAGACGGCGTTCTCGTGCCTCTGAATCGGTAGTGCCCAGTCGAGTCGGGCCTTGTAGTGTGCATGAGGAGGAAGGTCATCCAAGACCTCCTTCAGAGTGTTGATAGCCTGCGTCTGGCTGGAGTGCTTCCACCCGTAGGCCCGCTCTAACACGTTAATCTGGTGACGGGTTAGACGTCGGTACACGGGGTCTTTGGAGAGACTATGAGCCACTCGCTGTAGAGTGGGGTACCTCGGAGAGGTCGCAGGTGCGATCCCGGCACCTGTCATCCAGTTGCACTAACCTCATCATGCGTTCCTCAGGATCAATTTCACGGCCAAATTTGGTGCCGCCCAAAACCCCCCGAGGCTGTGCAGCCGGAGTGAAACCGAAATGGTTATTGAAGGGGTGGAAGTATCTCCACTGGGGTTGGGGCGCTCGAAACTCCGGATAGCCTGCCGCCGTCCTGAAGAGCCAACATGAGAACCGTTGCACGAGGTTCAGAGTTACTTCAAAATGCCACCCTTGGTCTTCTTAATCCAGTCAAGAACCTGACAATAAATGCTTCGCTCCGCTAAGAATTAGCCAGCAGGCGTCCTCACATCGGTGACTCCTATCCAGCTTCTGCCTCAGTCGATCCCTAGGGTCATGAGCCCACTCCGTGACCCCTCTGAATGACATGAGAGGCTCGAGGAGGTCGGGAGGCATGGGGGCCTTGCTGCGGAGCCTTAGCAAATCTGAAGCCACCCGATTCCACTGGTAACTCGTACTCTCTCCCAACTACCATCACTAGTGTCCAGCGTGTAATCGATCATGCTCTCATCGAGTTGGTTTCGGGCGCACTCGTCTCTCAGCAGCCGCTCCCGTGTCTGCCGCTTCATCATATACGGAGCCTCGTAGTCCGACAGCTCATTGGTGAGTACAGGGCGGGCCTGCAGACCACATCGGCGGGACACAAAGGGCTCCTACGCATATGCTTCGTGTCGGGGCAAATCGTCCTCGTTATTGAAAAGTTATAATTGCAGAATTGATACATCCAACCAGCGGAGAAATACGACAAACAGTCAAAATGATCACAATCATTCCTCCAGCACCCGAAGAAATAGCACCCCTTCAATCAGCGACCTGCTTCTCCAGAACAACCTACGACTTTACGGATACTAACGGCTCTCCCTTGAAGAAGAAATCGCCATTGCCATACCAGAGACTACCACGACGACAGCCTATCATCACCCCACCCACCTCGCTGGTCACATGCTTCCTAAAGGCCTGCTTCAATACGTCCACGAATCTGTCGCTATCATGAGGTACTTCATCGGCACCCAGACTATCACTGGCGTGCCGATAGACCTCCGAGTACATCTCCGCCTTGAACACGTCCTCCACCAAAGACTTTACCACACCATCTTTGAATCGCCAGTGGGCTGCAACGTAAGTCGGCTCCGGCTCCTCGTAGCCCTCGTTCTCCGTCGTTTGCATCTTCTTAGCCATTTTCTGCCGCCTCTTGGTCATCCGTCCTCGTCGTCGGCCCGCCCAGAACTGCGCCATGTAACGATTGTACTCTCCTATGAAGGCCCTGCCAAAGTCGAAGGTAACGTCTCTTCAGGACGAGCTCGAAGCCCACCTCTTCTCCTGCAGTTCAAGCTCTCGGCCTTCAGGAACTCTACTACCAACTGGGAGGGACGGGCTGAGGGAATAAAAGTGATACGCCCCAGCAGGATGGATGAGCGATGGTATCAGCGACCCCCTTACTCGATCTGGTCGGCGCCGGGCCTTTGCTGAGTTTGTCTGACCCCGAACGATGACTTGTAGTGCTCCCACATACTCTCGGCGGTCTGCGGCTTCGGAAGGTGTTGGACAGCAGCCTGAGGAAGCCATCATGAGTATCCCCGGTCATCACGAACACTGCTATGACCTTCAGCCATTCGCTGTACTCCGGTGCCAACGTCCGTCCACTGCCGTCCCCGTGGTGCCGTTGTGCTCGACTCTGCGCCCTGCCCGACGACTGGTGGCTCCGAGAACGGGCAGCTTTCAGAGTATCTGGAGGTATCAATCGCTCGAGCCCGGGTCACCCCACCTCTGCTAGGCTCAGTGCGGCGTTGCGTGAAACATTAGATCTGCGACGATAAACACAGACTGTATCAAACAGCTCAGCGTGATCTGATTTATACGCTGAGAACAAATATCGATCTCACCAGTATTGCTATCGTCTCCTTTTCAGCCGTTGCCGCCGCACTCTTTCCAAAGGCGGCAAGTATATCTGCATTCCCTCCGCTTGTTGCGTCGGACAGCTTCAACCCACTCGGTCGCAGCAACCCCCTCACCACCAGGCATGCCGGCGGACGGGACATGACCCAGGGACGAAAACAAAACCGCTGACGAGGGCGCAGTCGGAAAGCAGGGCTGCTGTAGGCGGTGATCGACGCTAAGAAACCACAACTATACAACCAACGTATATCAGAAACATCACAACGACGCAAGTCATGCCCTGCTGAGCTCCAGCCTGCCCCGCCTTCTCCTCCTTCCACGACCCCCACGCCTTATCGGAGCGGCCAGCGGGGGTGGGGCAGCGGCCTCAACCGTAGTGGTCGACGCGACAGTATCACCCTCATCTCCTCGAGGTGATGCCGATCCGCATTCTCTGACTAGCAGCTCCACCAGATCTCCCAGATATGCAGCGTTCTGAAGCGGGATTCTCCACTCCAAAGGATGCTCATGGAAATGATCAGCGATATAACCTCCGTTGACTTGACAGGAGCATCGCTCACACGCACTACCGGATGCCACGGTCCGAACAGAATTGATATACGGTTCACCACAACGACGACGGTGCCGTCACTCACCTGGTTGCGGTTGTCGAAAGTGTCCGCCCGCACCGCTATAACTCCCGACTCCTTATCGTATCGCTTCGGCCCTACCACTTCAGCCATGGTATCCGCATGACTTCTATCAGCAACATCAGTCGCCTTAAAGCAAGCAGTCACCCCTTCCATCGAACCCTCGTAACGATTCGGGTTCCTCTCCACCGTCGGAGGGCCCCACCATCTGATATCCATCAGAGGCGACGGTCCACTGGTGGAAAATACCTACGCCTTGTAATGTATGGTATGAGGGAAGCGGAATCTATGGTCCTCAGTCGGACTCCTCGGCAGATGGCTGCCGTGCTGCAGCGCCGTCAGACCCGTGACGAATTGGGATTGATCTCTGAGCAGCAGCAGAAGCAGAAGAGGGAATACTTCCCAGAAAAGTTCCGGTTAGTAACAGCCACACCTTTTCTTCAAGGAAGAGACGAGGGCCCAGACAGTCGTTCTTAGCAGTATTCAAGCCGGACGAAAAATGCTTAACCACCACCAAAGAAAGCACATTAGCACCCGCTCAATCGTAGTAGGTCGGTCGCCGAACAGCTCCGGCACGGTAGTATCGAATCGGAGCCGCTCGACGACCGTACTGGCCACCAATGGCAATTGACCATCCTTACATGCCAGCTTTCTCCTCTTCAAATTCACGCGAAGTTGGAGTAGTGTGAGTGAGACCAGCAAACTCATACATCCGATGCAGCGTGTAGCGACGGAAGTCCTTCTTACGGCGTATCTGACGGAGATGGCCAACAGTTCATTGCTTTCCGTCTTCCAGCCTGCCCTAACGACCCCTCATCACTCTGCGCTACTGAAGGCACTGCCGGCTAGCCAACTACTGAACAAACCCTCGCGCTGCAGCAGTCCCCACATGTACCGATGTCGTCATTCCACAAGGGGGGGTTTGACCATTCCTAGCTGCCATTCCAACGTTCTACCATCATTCTACCTATTCATATAGGTGAAGGTATCAACATACTCTGGATCATACTGTTTTCAATCCCTATCTATCATTAGAAAATTCCTGTATGAAAATCATAAATTATAATTCACTGATGATTCGCACTACTCAATCAATTTAGTGCCAGCCAGTAGCATAGCGACCACTATTGCGCCCACCACCTTCGGCTAACCTCATACCACACCTCCCTACTTGGTTCCTGTCCTGTTTCGTCAGCCTCGATACATGCTGTCTGATGTTCTTAGCGATCTCATAAGGGCTCTGCGGGTTGCCGATCCGGTCCTCCAATCGCAGTGGTGGGAGGCCCTTCGTCGCCAAATGCTCCGCCGTGGGAATGATTTTTTTCTGCTTCCTCTGTTTCGGCTTCGCAAACCACCGCCGACCGCCCAGATGCAACCACGGTGTTTCAAGCGACCGTACATCCACCAAAGAGATGAGGCACGACCGACCGCCTATCAGCTGCCGGGGCGTGGACACCATCAACGGCAGAAAAGAATCAGACTGTCCTGGGAAAACCGCTGGTGATTCTCCGTCAGCAATGCAGATAACACGTACCATCCGAGCGCCCAAATCGACAACCCCATCGAGAGATAAAATAGCTCTAACGGAAGCTTCACAGCGTGACTCAAGGCCAATGAGGGCTGATGATTCTGCGGAATCTGTGACCGAGAAGACGTAGTGTGTCCGATTCTGACGCTTTAATCGCGTCACCTCGTGAGGACCACTTCATCATTGAGGTGCAGGCAGAGGTGGAGGCAAGCCGAACCAGTCCAGATATCAAATCCCTCCGCGACCGCGTCCCTCCATCGTGATTGAGAAAGAAACACATCAGGCTTCAAGCTGAATACAAATTATCACAAAAATGGTTACGACTTTGACGGAGGACTACTAAGAACGTTTCGTAGCTGCTGAGGCAGGCGACCTTCGACCCTTCACATCCTCAACCCACTTCCCCTCTCTTGTCCGCTCGCGATGCCATATCCGCACCTTCATCAACAATTGACAGGGCTGTCACGCGCCACGAAATTACCTGGCCTCCTTCCTGTGCTGTCGCTAATATGGTGCCTGTTAAGTCCCAAGCGACTCTCCAGACTGGTCCAGCGTTGGGACCGAGGTCGAGAGTTTGAGCGTGGGAGAGGTTGCCGGCCACCGAACAGTTGAATATGCACACTAGGTTGCTGCTGCCGCAGACAACTAGAATGTCGAAAGGCCTAAAACAAAGTAAGAGACTGAGAGGGGCCTCCTGGGTCATTCTGCAATTCATATCAGAATTATACACGTCTGATGAGGACCCTATCGTACGGTACATTATACGACTCACAATCGCCGCCGTGTACAACTCGTAACAACCAACCAAGCAAACATCCCCCGTCAGCGCCACACGCGTTATGCTTGCTTAATAATACCACGTTGTGACGCGAATTCGAGCGTTGGGAGATAACGGGGGGAAGTGTTGGACGAGCGGTAACGACCCTAAGGCGATTTTTCAATAGCTGTGATTAGTGTGCCAACAACATGAGGTTCCAAATGAGCTCATACCGACTGCACCGATTACGAGATCTTCAAATTGTTCATGGAATTTTGAAATAGCCTCCAGCAATCCTGCCGTGGCATTAGGAGTGAACACACTCAGACGGCAAGCATTCGGGTCCCTCACCCTTCCTACTACCTGCATAGGTTCGGGCGCCCAGGCGACATCCTTGGCAGCCGCCATCCGCCCAGTGCTGTCCTTACAGCCAACTACGCATGACTTCTCCAGCCATCTCCCACCACCTCCGCCACCAGCAGCCGCAATCTCCGACCGACCGCTGCCTTGCCGTCCCGATTGGTTATCGAGTAGCTTCACCAGACCGCTGTGGCCCACTACGACCAACCTCTCACACTGCACTATCGAACTGGTGCACCACGACAGAGCTGTCGCCCCTACAGGAAGCATCCTGAACAGTAGAGAAACTCATCAAGTGGCTCCATAAAGCAGCCAGAGTCAAACGAGGAAGGGAACTGGGTGGGTGAGACCTCTGGGAAGGTTCGGTAACATTGAAAAGCGCACAGTGCTAGTCTTCAGCACACCAGTATTCTGGTAATTCACCGTAATCACGACAGGATTTATTCGTAGCTGAGCAAGTTCGTTCCGAGAGACGGGTCAAAAATGAGATCGGAAATGTAATCCATAGGGTGGCAAGGCGAAACTCTCCCTCCGCCCATGCACCCCCCCGTAGTACGTTTTCTCGTTATTATTCGCATTCCCATCGATGACGCTGGACGGCACCGGCGATACAGCAGCTGCTGTATTGAGGGAGTTGGCCCGCAGTCTGCTAACGGTTATGACATCCTCCAACACCCACGTCGCCAGATTAACCGGGTCCATCGCTTCATACCTGGGCGGACGATATACTCGCAGATTCAACATCGGATCGAGATGAACAACTAGGCTACGGAAAAAGGTGGCGCACTTCATTATGTGTCAAATGACGAGGGCAATTTCGTCACCCGATGGAATACTGAGTTACATCGCAGTTTCTGAATCCCGAAGGGTGAATAATCCTGGAGGGAAAATGGCCAATCTTTCTCGAATCGTTTCCGGTGTCCTTCGAACGCAATCGCCCTCCGCTATTTATTACGTTCGCACGCATCCGCTTGCACTGCATGAGGCAAGCTTGAGCCCCCATCGACGAGGGGCAAACTGGATGTCAGTTACGGCATGGGAACTATCGGTCAGGCACGCCCTTTTCCTCCATCGAGTGTTGGTAGCTGAACCAATACAAGTTGACCCATTCCGAATCTTTCACTAGCCAACCTAAGATACACCCCTGTACTACATCCCTGACCCCTCATTCCTTTCTGCTTCTCTGTATCATCATCATACTCCTCGCAACTCCATATTGAAACCACTCGGTCCTCGCTGCAGCTCGCTATAATCTCACCGAACTCGGGATAAGCCCAATCTGAGCGGAAATATCCGATCCCGCTCCGTGATTCAGAACAAAAGGAAACCTCTCATTGAGAGGGTCACTATCCCAACAGCGCCTGCCCTCTGGTAAGGACCAACCTACGGCGTCAATCTAGGAATGGTCGAGAACAATAGAGCTCATCTTCGACGAACCTATCGCCAAGTTACTACCTAGTCTCCAAATGGGAGCGTTGTGTGCCGATGCTATGCAAGCCTCCAGCTCCCAATCATCACCATCCTCGCTCACTTTCCAAATTAATATATTCTGCGCTGACGTGCACATCGCCCTGACATAATTCGTATCTTGGACGCTCAACCCCAAGATACTTTCTCGACTTACACCTTATCGCCGTAGTAACTGAAGCTTACATCATGAACATAATCAGAATCGCTCGCTACAGGCACGCCAAACTTAGAGTCTAACAATCTCCGCTGCGAGGGCTGCGAGGCCGCGGCCTCCTCGGTTGAAGCGGGGACATGATCAACCATGACCTCCCCTACAAAGAGAGTTCCCCTAGTGACAATAGACTGGACACAACACAGTGAGAAGGTTTAACAAAATCACGTTCACCGCATCATCATCATATTCGAGTATTCATCATCTTCCATCCATCCACAAGCATTTATTATTATCATCGTCATCAGCAGCTGCCTAGTTACCGTTTTTATGCTTTTTCTATCAAATTATTAACCTTCGCACCTGTCTTCATCATCATCGTCTTCATAATGCCGACATCATCGCATCATCATCTTCATCACACAATTTCTCCGCCAAGATCGCATCACCGATCGGGAGGTAACAACAGAAAATAATAAGTAAAAATGACAACGGATAAAAATATAAAACCATCAGGGCTTTCCATAGCCCCGCATTCACGTCATTCGTGATATATAAAAAATAAAAATATCAAATTCGTAATAATGGACAACCACCACTTCCATCAACTACTTCGTATGAAGTACCATCAACGCCTCATCAACCTTCGCACGCAGCTGAGAAAAAAGCAGGAAAATTACAAGTGCCAAGAAAACGAAATTTCCTACCTGAGACTCAGACTCGAGCAGAATAAGCAATTCGCTGTTGTCCATCTCAAGCATCATACCTAAAATTGAGGAATTACAAGTTAACGTAAGAATGCAAGATCAGCCTTATTGCCTACCAGTAATCTTTCCCGCGAGTTGAGGCTGGATCCTCTGGATCTGCGTATAGAGCTGTTCTCCTAACATCTGCTTCTGAACAGCCGGAGGAGCAGCGGCCAAACCAGCGGCCGTCAGGGGCTGAAAAAAATGACAAGTACGTCATACTATCAACCCACCGAGGAGAGTCTACGCGTATTATCCTCACCTGTTGCTGTTGTTGGGCCGGCTGTGACGGCTGGGCTGGCCCTCCACCGGAGGGCTGCTGCTGTGGCGGCTGTTGTTGTACTTGAGGTGGGAATCCTCTATTAGGGATACCCATACCCATAGGGGGGCCTCTAGGCATTCCACCCCCTCCTCCCATACCCCCTGGGGGACCACGGTTGGCACCAGGGACTCCCATAGGGCCGAACGGACCGCCTCTCACGCCCATCCCACCCATGGGAGGTCCACGAGGACCACGAGGGCCTCCACCAGGCATCATACCTACCACAAATTCACAATACTCATCAACAACCGCTCGAAGGCATCAGACCTACCCTGCTGGCCACCGAAGCCTCTCGGACCACCGCCGTACTGCGGTCCACCAGGCATACCCCCTCTGAAACCGCCGCCACCTCCCATGGGCGGGCCGCCCCTCGGCACGCCCCCTCCAGAGTAGTACATAGGCTGAGGCTGATTGAAGCCTCCAGGCCCTCCGCCACCACCGAATCCACCAGGCCCCATCCCGCCGCCACCACCAGCCATACCGTACCCGCCGCCTCTAGGGGCATTGAACCCTCCCATCTGATGCGGAGGGGCCCTGTACCTCTGCTGCAGCCTCTCCAAGCGTTGCTCCCTCTTCTCGTGCATCCCCACATACAGCGGCTTCCCTCCGATCAACTTCAAGTGCATATCAGTCGACCGCCTTAGTAGCCTCCTCGTGGGTCGAAAAGCACACAAATCCAAATCCCCTCGAAACCCCCTTCTCATCGGTCATCACCTTCACCGAGGTGATGGTCCCAAAGGGTTCAAACATCCTCTTCAACTCAGCATCATCCACGTCCTCTCCCAAATTCTTAACGTAGAGATTAACTCCTCCAAAACGGCCCGCCCCCTGAGCTCCCCTAGCGGCCGTGAACTGTTCTTTCAGCACAGCAGCGCGTTCAGCCTTCGACTGAGCCCGAGCGACATACAGACGGTAGGTCTCGGGTTCCTCATCGTCATCGGATTCAACGTCGTCCTCAGCGCCCTCCTCTCCTTCCTTCTTTGCCGCCTCTCGCGCCGCCTTCCTCTCCTCGCGTTCACGGTCCTGCAGAAAAATGATAATTTCGTCACTCGCCACGAAATTGCCCCTACCCTTTCAGCCTTGTCAGCAGCCTTCTCCTCATCATTTCTAACATCCTTGCCGTCCATCTCCTCCACCGCCGCCCTAGCCTGCTCGAACTCAGCGTAGTTCACAAAGGCGAACCTTCTTCCCTTAGGGTCCTGCGACCAACCATAGCCTCCTACCGGCCAGCCCATCCCCTACCGTCTGCATGGCGAAGCTGGTGATCTCCCCGAAGGCTCCGAATTCTTCCCTGATCTTGTCCTCAGTCCACGACCCTGGAATGTGCTTGATATAAACGTTCGTGAAATTCTTCGGAGTTCCATCGTTCCTGTAAAACGTTCGTGATTTATTCACCCTGGCCGCCTCTTCCTACCTTTCAGCGGTCTTCTTGAACGGAGCCACATAAACCGTCTTCTCGCCAATCTGCATTCCATTAAGCTTAGCGATGGCGGCCTCGGCAGACTCATCAGACTCGAAGTGGACGAAACCGAAGCCCCTGGATTTTCCGTCGGGGGTCAAGGCGACCTTGCAGGACAGGATGTTGCCGAAGAGGGAGAAAGTGTCATATCTGAAACGGCCAAAAGATTCCCTCGAACTCCTCAACGGCCTGCCTGCGGTCCTACAGAGCCTTGTTGTCGATGTTCCTATCAAGATTCTTGACGTATACGTTGCCAGCTCCACTGCGGCGGAGGGCTGGGTCTCTGTGGCTCCACATAAGGCGACAGGGCCTGCCCTTAATGGGAGAGTAGTTTAGAGTATCCAAAGCTCGCTCAGCGTCAGCGACGGAGTGGAAGTTGATGTAGGCGTAACCGAGGGACTTGCGGGTAACAGAGTCGCGGCAAACGCGAATGGAGGCTACCGGACCGATCTGAAGAGTTACGAAATTTATGGTATGGGAGAACAAGACGCAAACTTACCCCGTTAAAGACCTCATACAAGACGGCCTCAGTAACGTCAGGAGCGAGGTCGCCAGCGTAGAGGGAGGCGAACTGCTGTGTGGGAGTCCCACCGGCCGGAGCAGGAGCGCCACCGGGCTGGGCACTGGCCACAGTGGCTTGTGGAGGGGCAGTAGCGGCGGCAGTAGTAGTCGGACCCCCAGTGGAGGCAGCAGTAACCGGCGGGGTGGGGTTGGCTGGATTAGCACTGGTAGCTGAGGAGAGGGGATGAGGCATTGATGCGGCTGGCGGCGAGGGCTTACTCATTTTTCTTTTTTTGAGCTTCTTTTAAGTTGCTTTTTGACCCGATCGGATGACCGGATGGTAGGTTAACGGAAAGAACCGCCGTAACGAACTGAAACGGCGCAAGATACTCCCAGCCGACCTTAAACGTATCTTCCCCCCTTCAACCTCCCCCCAGGCCCCAATCGCTGCCCTACACGCACAATGGTGACCATTTGCGGGCCTCTAGAGACCCCTAGCCAGCACGACAGCCCCTGTAGAGGTTAACCTCAAGTAAAGAGCGACCAACCGCCTGCGATTACGACCGCGGCGCATTTCGCACACGCCCAGACAATCGATTCCATTTCGAGCGCGTTGTCATCCGTGAGACCCCGGTTCGATCCCCGGCCCCGACACCTTTATACCGATTCACACCACTGGACCAACCGTAGCTTCAGGGTTCTTCATCTTCCCAGATGGCTACCAAAGATGATGCCCATCGGCTGTGGCCCCTCCTAGAGCGGCTCAGGCAGCCCTCGGCCATCACCCCGGACACCGTCCCTGTGATGGAGCGGTGGCTGGCCGCGGCGGCCGACAAGATATGTTCCAACCCGAACGAGAACATAGACTGGATACAGGTCATCTGGGCCATCTGCGACAACTCCGCCAAGGTCGACAAACGACTAAGTCGCCGGGCAGTCCTTACTGGTGTCGCCGTTGTTAAGGACATCATACCCGCTTACAAGAGCACTGGGGTGGGGGTGCAAAAAACGAATAAGAAATTGAGCAAACAGGCTGAGGAGATCCTCACCTACGACCTCCTCGAGTGTGCTTCCCTGTGGACCTTCAATGATTTCGACCGGCTGTTGGCGATGGTAGTGTCGAGTGCTGCTGGTGGTGACACGGCGGCTATCAGAGCGATCGAAGGTGTGCTAAAGGATGATGAGGCTGTTGAAGTTGCCACGAAAAAATAGTTATCATGATCGGCAAGGTGAAAAGTCCGCAGCAGTTGGTCCACCTGGCGCCCGTTACTGAGGCTGGCCAGGACCGATACCAGCAGCAACATCATCGAAGAACAACATAACCTATCCGTTAAACTCGCCTCGGGAGAGGAGGACACCGACATCAACCGCGACTTGGACGCTGGCTTCGCTGGCCTTAACAAGGAGCGGGTTCGGAAGGCGGAGGCTGTGGTCCTGGCCGAGGTGTTGGTGGTCTACCTGAGGGTGCTGCGGACGGCCCATCTGTATCCGAAGGAGGTGATAGTGGAGTGCTTGAAGGGGATCGGGGAGAAGGCTGATGCTGCCAATTTGGAATTGGTCATTGAAATAGCTCACGAACTTCGGGATTTCTTCGCTGAGCAACTCGCCAGCGGCAGTGATAATGGACCGCTGTTGGCCGCCCATGCTGCTCTAGCCCTACTCAAGCTGGCAGGCTCCTCGGCAGGAAAGGCGATAGGAGAGGTAGTATCGGGGACAGGGGTTAGGGATCGCCGGAGCGAAGAAGTCGAAGTGCTAAACTCCACCATTAAAGTCAGTGGATTTGATTCCGGGGGCCTAGGACGAGCATGTCTTTCGTTTTTTTATCGGTGACAGGGGCGTACCACTCCTCCCGCAACTCCTGTGCAACCGCTTGACTGATATGGCATCGGCCTGACTGCTGCTCGACTATCGTTACATCCCGTACTTCGTCGCTGCAGCACATACGAGTGGCTGTCAAGTGATCTTCTGTCATCCTCCTCAGCCCGTCCAAGGGGCCCTGGCTACCTGTCTCGAGTCCCTACCAAAGTTACTACGACTTCTGCTAAGTCAAGAGGATGCCATCGGCCTCCTGGAGGACCTCTGCCGAGGGGTCATGGGCGTGGACGCCACCCTCGGTGGCAGTAAGAATGCCGCGCCGTGGATGGCCAAGGCGATGGGGGAGGCGATAGTCACTACACCCTTCGGGAGGGAGTCGGCACACACTCTGTTGGAGATACTTACAAAGTGAGCTAGAGGTGTCAGAATCTGCGTCGCTGGACCGCCTCTTCAGATTCGGGTCTGTCCGAGGCTGCCTCGATGAAGAGGGTATGATCGTTGGCCTTGACTACACCCATCCGGTGTGTCTCTACTGGACTGCCGTCGCTGCAGGGTAATGACGATGGTACCGCGTTGGAGTATTCCTCTTCACTGCAGGTTCCACTACGACCCCGAGTGCTCGAAAGTTATCATACCACAACTCCACCGATTCTCCCGGGATCTGGACCGCAACCGCCGCGGCGGCAGCAGCCAGACGACTAGCAGCATCTCTGTCAAACGCGCTGTAGTGGCAACAGGTAATACCGACTCTGAACCCTTACCAGCTCGAAGCAGGCCTCGAATGACGGCGTCGATGATAATACCGTCATCCACGCATTTGACAGGTGATGATGATGTTGATGAGGTTTCCGCGGTCCTCGAGGATTCCTGGCTTTGGTCCGACTCCCTCCGCAGCAAACGACAAAGGGTATCCGCTATGAACTCTACCAGTAGCGCCACCGCCCTCAAGAACGCCGCCTCGCGATTCCAGTAAGCCTTCGCTGTGTGCGCCTGTCGAGATGACTTTCCTGTCAGGCCGGTCGCCGCCGCGAAGGACTGGCAAAATCGGCTGCCTTCATAAAGATGTTGTTTCGCCCGCCCAACGTTTTCTACTTCCTTTTTAACGGCTCTGTGTTGACTGGTAACTCAACCCATTATGCGGAGAAAAGGTCTTCATAATAATTTCGTGGCGCGCGAAATTTTCGAGCCGCCTAAGAGGCGTTGGAATCACTCGTCTAAAGGCGCCCATTTATTGCCGATTGGACTGCTGTCACCGTCAGCTTTGCCGAACGCCTCCGATCCCCAATTTTGGAAGTGGCATCGCAGGCCAAGGTAACTGAAATTAAGGAAATGCAAGACTGTGCAAGATTGCAAGGGAAGCATGTTACGGCCCTGTGCCTCGCATTCCGACTGTAGCAGCGATCACACCGGACATCTGCGTCCAGGACTTGGCTGCAACGGTGACTCCGACCCCGGCGACGGTCGAAAGTCTAGCCTTCAACAACCATGTCTGAGGGGGACGATTTGGGAAAGGAACGGTATGTCGTAGAGATCTCACTCTGTTGGGCTGCCATGATGCCCCAACTGCGACCTCGGATTTGCCGGTATCTCCGTGACGAGTTGCCTCTACTGCTAGGTCGACATAGTTGGCTACTGCTGCGATATGCTTATCTTCGAGGATGTTGTAGCACTGAAAGCCGATGCGTCGAAACCCGCAGAGGTTCAATCCCGGCACCTTCCGTTGCATGACGATGAGTTGATGATAGGCAGCCGTGACTGACTTGGTGGCGCTGTTGTACTCCCCGACCAATTGATAGTCCCCACCACTCGGTATGTAATTAGAATCTCCCGAGGACGCCGAGGAGAAGGCTCCCACACAACGGTATCTGCAGGATGCAAGGGTCAACCAAAGATACGCCTCACCATCTCACCCAACCTACCCGAAAGGTTCGCCATTCATGCTCACTGCGGCTTGGATACCCGCCGAGAGACCTGATAGAGTCGCTCAGAGCAGCAAACTGAAAACTCGGCTGAACTTACCGAATTGCGTCCGTCCCCAGAGCCAGCCCGAAAACAAGGGGGAAGCCACGTCCTCTGTGATGGTGGAAGAGGAGGAAGCCACTGAGCTGCCGCTGACCCCGCAGCTCTCGCTTGTAGTGGAAGTTGCGGTACTGGAGCCAGCACTGGCCAGAGGCGACGCACTGTGATGACTAGAGCCCAAGCACACACCGTAGGATGCATCTGTGTAGTCCACGCGTAGACCTAAGATACCCCCAAATGGGTGGAAGCACGGGTATGTCGCGCGGCTACCAATATTGTTGTCCTCGGCGGTCTTTCCCTGACCCAGGGTGCCGAAGACAGCGGCGGTGCCCTCGTCCTTTAGACCAATCGGACGGGATATAAAACCACTCGCTGAGAGGCCACCCGAGGTGGTAAGACGTACACTCCCAGCCGCATCAAGCGGGGACCAAGGGCCACTGAGCAACAGAGGGCGTTCGAGGAGTACTATCGCACTCCGACCTACTCAGCTGGCAACGAGGCTTTGATTTGAAGGCCGTCCGTGCCGGTATCCAAATATTCCACCTTCGTCACAGCACCCTTGAGGTCGACACTGTAGGGTATCTAATGACATAGCAGGGCCTCAGGTAGACGTGCAAATTCACGCGTAAATTGAGAGGAAAATTTTTCTTTGAGGCTCACGATTTTGGGCGGAAAAATGAGGGTTTCAGAGTTTAGTCGCCGATCTAGGCATACCAATGATCTGTATAAAATCTGGTTATTTTCCCTCCGAGGCGCGAACCACTCCTAGACGATCCCCTTTGGCATAGCCCTTAGCCGACTAGAGCCACGAACTTCGGAAACCCTACTGTGACATTCGCCTCCACCTTAGCGAACGGCGGCTGCTCGGGCGCTACTGAGAATGACAGATGTGCCTGAGAGAAAGCGAATGAGGCTCTGTCCTTCGCGACCACCGATAAAAGATTCTCACCGCCTCGGCGATGTTCTCATTGAGGACCCTCTGTCTAGGTCTCTGCATCAATAAGTGCTGTGATAACGGTTTAGTGAAGCGTTCCACTGAGTCGTCGATGACGGTCCGGAACCGAGGCGGTACGAGGACGAAGGACGGCTCCTTGACAGCCTCGGACTCCTCGGAGTCGGAGGCACTAGACCTGGCGAGAAGAAATGCGAGAGCAGTTCGCGATTTCAGAGGAGTTTCGCAGTGAAAAGTGTATTGCCGTTCGCAGCGACGCGACAGTCCATAAAAAAGTAACAAATCGTGATGACGAATCGAAAATTTTCTCAAGGTGTGTTTCCAAGGCTCATTGCGATCTTTGGAGATCCTCGACCATCTGCCAGAAGAATCTCCGTTCTCTATTCGTTCAGGGCCAGCCACACCCTGGTTGGCTCCCCATGGACCTCTCGATCACACAAAATTAACGGAAATAAACGACCACATAAGCAAGCCAATTTCGGGCCGGTGCCCACCACGGGTCACCTCTTATCTGCCGCGATACTGTCGTAATCCGCTCCTTCGATGGGCGAGGTTGCGCTACTCATACTTGACAAAGGCACGATTGGAAAATGTAAACTGTGAGAAGGTCTCTTGGCCAGACAAAATGCAGAGAATGACAGTCGACGACGGGGCTCAGTGGCAGAACCACCACTGGTCGTCGAGTGTCTGCAATCAAGCGAGACTACCGATGAAGGACTACTGAAATCTCTATTTGTCATCCCCAACCTGTCTCACAAGTCGTAGTCTGCAGAGCCCAGTACTGCTATTCAGGAAAATACAATAGTATAAGAGCTGCTACGGGCGTGAACATGAGCCTGGTGAGATGAGTCACTCCAGACCCCTCGCCAGACTGCGCCCAGACTCGCCCCTCCACACACCACCCAACTTAGTGAACTTAACAGGTATGCTGTGTGATAACACTATCCAGTATGTTTGTAAACGTGTATTCCAGCTCGAAACTGTATGCTGAGACGCTCGAGCATCAGCAGAAGGAGGAGCTGGAACTGACGAAAGAATTGTATTTAGTAATGAAGAAGAGTAAACAACAAGAATGATAATATAACGCTCTTCAAAAGCAACAGCGGCTGACCGACCAAGTTGGCCGCCACAAATCAAACACTAAACCCTGTGGATGTGAGAAGACCCCTTCGCTTACGGGGGCCTCAGTGTTGTTCATGCATCCTTGAAACAATGTACAAAATATCACTTTGTGATGGCGAGCTGCGTCATACCTCGACGACCTTAACGCCTGAAGGTGGCACTTGGACGGAGGTCACAGTGGCAGGCTGGGCTTCGTCCTGGGAATGTTTGTGGTTCTTCTTGCCCCAGATGAGAACGCAGGTGAAGATGGCCGGAGGCAGGGTGAAGAAGGCGACTACCCAAAGGCCAATCAATGCTCCCAACGCATAGTAGCTGACGGTTTGGATAACCTCAACATTACTAGCACAGAAGCCTGCAGCTGCCGCCTCGTCGCCGTCAATACCATCCGCGTGAAGGGACTCCCGCATGCACTGATTGTAGGCATTCGAGCCCTGCATGATGTAGTCATCATCATTGAGAGTTGTCCCACTAGTGATCCACTTTTGCATCCTGTCTTCAATATCGTCATGATCACAAGTAACCTGGTCACACTTTACCAAAACATCACCAGGAGTGCAAGTCACATCGCAGTTGTCGTCGCGGAAGACCTTACCGTAACCCTCGCGGATATGGTCGTAAGCATGCTTGTTGCTGCCCCCAAGGTAGTTCAGCTGACCAGGGCCCATGTGCCTCAGGTTAGTAGAAGTAGCATAGAAAGCACTAGCGCCACACGCCACGATGACGAAGAGACACAGCAGAGCAGCAGTGACCAACCAGAATACGATAAGCATGCAGCGGTTCTGCTTCTTAGTGGCCAGGCAGGCAAGGAGGGCGAATATGATCATGATGAAACCAATAAACATGGCGATCCACACCCACCATACTTGCATGAGATCACGCCAGTCTGACTGTAGGTACCAGATGGCGATACCGGCCACCACACCACCTAGGGCGAAGAGGAAGAAGTTGTAGATGTAGTTAATAGTCTTTGAGCAAGAGTTGCAGCAACCCATTGTGGATGTTCAGAAGCGATGAAAAAAAGCTGTTTGCAAGGTGAAAAAAACGAGAAGGAAAAAATCCCAGTACTGTCAAAAAGCTAGAGCGGGCCACGACGATGAACACAAAAGCAGTAGTTCTACACAACACCGAATGCGATGTCTCCCACGGCGGAGAGGCTAACCGTTTGTTGGGTCCGAAACAGGAGCGTCACAATGGCTGTCCCGCAGTGATGTTATACGATGAACCAAAGTACGTTGAGAAGTCGTACACCCATTGGAGGCTGCTGAGGTTACCCGTTCTACCATGGGCTTCAACACAACACCTGTCGCGGCGAGTAGAGAAATTGCCAAATGGCACAGCAACAACAACAACGGTCTGACAAAACACAAATAATTGTATAAAGGATATACGAGCTCACCAGAGGGTGGTGATGAAATAACGATTGGGGGCAAGCGGTTAAATTCGGACGACAGTGACGGTCTGAGGCGGCGTCTTTATCGGGCCTTCTTCCTCGGCGAACACTCCCTCCATCTGAACACCTCCCTCCTCCCCTTCGTCGTCATCCTCGTGAGCAGCATACGAATTAGCCCGTCTTCTTTCTGAGAACCGATAACAGATAAAGATCGTATACCATTGGCACAACAGCAATAAGTAGGGCCACCCACAGGCCAATCATAGCGCCCAAGGCATAGTGGCTGACTTCATCCACGACCGAAGCATTGCTAGAGCACCACCCCTCAGCAGCTGCTTGGCTTCTCCTCATACCAGCAGTCAAAATCGTCTCATCCATGCAGTCAGTGAACGTCGCCGCTGCAGACACCCCAGTTGTCTGATAGTTTCCTTCTACCATCCACGCGTTCATCTGTTTCTCCACCTTATCCGAGTTGGTACACTTGACAGTCGAGCAGGACACGGTTGTGTTCCCCACGTCACAGGAGACATCACAGCCCTGGTCATTCCAGACTTCCCCAAAACCCCACCTAATATGGTCATAAACGCTCCAATCAGCGTTGTGTATATAGTCTATCTCATAGGCCGACTTATGCGTGAGATTGGTCGTAGTAGCGTAGTACACTGACGAACCGCAGGCGATGATGACCAGGGCGAAGCAGACCCCAGCCCAGCACATCCAGGTGAACATCAGCAGCACCGAATGGCGCCTGTTGAGCTCGAAGAATTCAACCACCGACAGTATCATCATAGCAAATCCCATGAAAAGGGCAATCCAAACATACCAAACTTGCATCAGTCGCCTGAACTTGGCCTGCAAGTACCAGATGGCGATGCCCGCCACTACTCCACCTGCTGCAAAAACTAGGGCGTTGTAGAGGAGAATGCCAATTTGCCGCGGAGATGTTGACGACGGTGATTTCTCTTCTGAGAGGTCGCGAATTTCCATAGAAGCTAGAACTGATTGAACTGAGAAGAAACGACTGCGACGTTGCCACACACGTCCTACTAGCGCAATACGGCACGCTAGCCATGGCGGCCCAGGGCGTCATGAACGTAGCTCCTCTGATGGAAGTACACTTCTTCTGTTGATTGACGCGGTGCCAATAGGTGACAGCCCCTCCGTCATTACCGACACTCAAAGCCCACTGAAGCCGAAATGATGCTGCAAAGTAAGTCCCGCCAATTAGCAGCCCTCCTTGACTGACAGACTGTCGATCCAGAGCTCTCGAGCGAAGCAATGCCTAGAAGAAAAATTACAAACTTCATAGGCTTGTCTCCATGACTAGGTCGAATCTCATCACGAAGAATTACATTGTGAACTGAGCTAGTCCGCATTTACGGATTCCACCAGCCCACCAAATCAATGCAAACAATGTCCGTTAACCTAAGAGATTACTGGAAGATTTTCCCGCTCGGGATCCGCACAACATTGGTCAACCTTAGCCACCACCCGGGTCACTCAAACACCACAGATCACTAGCCGTCCTGGATAAGACACGACTACACGGTTTTCTTAACTTCAACAGAATCACGGTTCCGTAGTCAAGACAAATAATAGATATTCAACTAGCAGGCATCCATGACGGACAACTCGGAGGACTGCCATGAGCAAATAACAAAGTCAACGTTACCTCAGCGCTGACTGGAAGATACGATTTAGGTTGAAGCATGCAAGATACAAAAAGATACGCTCAACCACGATACGAGAAAGATATCGCTCAAAGAAATACAAAAACAAGATTATACTCTCACGACTGTGACGCCATTCATTGGCGGAGTTTGTACTACGTCCGTCTTAGGCGAAACGACAACAGCCTTCCTCTGAGAATGAGACCACATCAACACACAGTTACCAATAGCCATGAATAACGTGAAGGCAACGATGACCCACAAGACGATCATAGTTCCCAGAGCCCAATCCCAGAACCATTTGATAGCATAGGTATTGCTGGCGCACCAGGCCTCAGCGGCTGTCTCATCTTTGGTCGTCCTCGACTGCCGAGGCGACACAGACCTTGAAGGTGGCAACGTCAGTCGTCCACCAGTGAGGGCCGATCCAACCGTCGAGCCTGTCTTCGATCTCCTCGGTCTCACAAGTGATAGAGCCACAGCTGAGTTCATCGCCACTGATGTTGCAGTCGACGTTACAGTCATCACCAGTGAACACAGCAATGTAGCCATTTCGAATTTGCTTGTAGACAGTCTCATCGTTACCACTGACTTCATTTAGCTCTTTCGAGGTCATGCCCTTGAGGTTATCGGTACCAGTGAAAAAGATGGTAGAGGCTATAGCAGCAATAGCGAAGAGAACGAACAATACAGTAGCTGCGACCCACAGGAAAGACAACACACACTTGTTCTGCTTCAATGACCCATAGCAACCCACGAACGACAGCAGAGCCACCAGGATACCGGCGACAACAGCAATCCAGACCCACCACTCGGCGACCCAATCGTTGTAGTCACTGACGAGGTACCATATACCCATACCAGCGACGAAGCCTCCGATGACGAAGAGAAGGAAGCAGAAGACGATGTTAGCTGACTTGCCGAGACATCTGCAGCAACTTGCCATTGCAGCGGAGTTAAGGGAATTCAAACTAGAGGAACTGGATTGAATAAGAATGAGCGGAGCACTCGGAGGAGGGAGACAACTAGCCGACACAGGCAGACAGGAAACACAACTGTCTCTCTGAGGCATCAATGGAAGCGAAAGCCTCTTGCGGGAGTCGACACTATCACGGTCGCTTCAAGCGGTATAATAACGCAGTGTCCCTGACTTCTACGCAGTTTTCCGAGGTCTTAGCTGTTACCAACGACAGTTGGCACACTTTCCATGCTCATAGGAGAATGGGTATCGTATCCAGACCTCATGAACTCGCCTCACACCCCTGACTGCGCAGCTACAAGCAGCGCCACAAGCCTGCAACGTTCTCACTGTATTCATGTACAGTGGCAACTGGGTGCTCATCACTTGCTGCTAACGATCCTCTGAAACAAAACCTACCTGAGATTCCGACGCGGCTATCGCTTCGAACTCACAAGACTCCGGGAGCTTCTGATGGTCCGTTGCACAAAGTCGGATAGGAGCTCAGATCGCAAGTACTCGGAATTAAGCCGAGATCAACGACACGACTAACAACGCTCCCATCTCATGCCGCCTAAAACCAGAGTTGGGATGGCCGGCACACAATGCCGAGTAGTACTATAAACTCAAAACCCTGAGAATAGAGAGAGAGGACATAGAAACGAACAGCGTAACCTCGATAGTGGCAGAGGAACCAGACAACAAGCATCATTGACAGCAACATCATCATCATCTTCCACTACTGAGCACGGAGATTGACCATCATCAGTCAACATCAAATGTGACGTTGTAAAAGACCTACAGAACCACAACAACACCATCTTGAACAAAACCTCTCCGCTCCACAGTCAAACAACCATTTACGCCATTATCAAAACCCCCTCCACCATCACGCAGTTGAGTGTGACGATGACGATGATCAATCTAGTTAGCTCAGCTAGTTAGCGTCGAGAACGAGGATATGCTAACCTCAAAAGCCGCCCACCATTTTGGGGCAGCGCCTGCTAACGACAAAATAACAGGGAAGACAACGATGATGATGTAGTTGCAAGAGGGAGAAAGATGCAATTAACCAACTTCTCTACACACTGGGCAAAAAGCCGAAAACCAAGTCGACAATTAGTGAAAACTGTCGATACCTCAGCATCAGCATCAGCAGCAGCAGTACGACAATCGTTCGGTCACAGTGGCTCATAGCCCAATGTCTGGTCACCAGACTCTGGTGGAAACAGCTCAGCGACTCGACAAGCAAACTTGGCACAGAGATGAAGAACCAAAGGGAAAAGTAGCAGAATCGAAAGGCTAATAGTAGTAGTAGATAGCACACCACAACAAGGTGGGTTGTTAGACTAATAAGGCCTCTTCTACTGAATGGTGGTAGATACAACTGGTATCATCGTGATGATGATGACGACGACTACTATTACGATAAGTATGATGATAGAAACTACGACTGGAGGTGAACAACACAGCCATAATAATACGACAACGAAGACGACAAGAGGGTAGGGAGAACCCTATCATGATCAGCAGTGACAGTAACGACTATTATTATCCGACGGCAACAACCCGCACTGCCGAGGGGGTTCAACAACAGTAGGGGGAAAAATGCCGTCGTCGCTATTAGTATTATTAATAGTATAAAGATTGTGAATGGTGATAGTTGGAAATACGGCTGTGTGACCCTCTTAAGAGCGCTCGCGAAGGAAATAATAAGAATCGAGGCGCCCTTTTCCAACTATACCGGATGGGTAATGCGAGGGGAGGAAGACGACTACTGCAGTAGTGGTGGTGGTGAGTGGAGGAAATAAGGAGAATACAAACAGAAATACACGCTTAACTAAATATCATTATCACCATCATCATCATCGTCATCACAGAGGTCTCACGTTACATTGATGATGTACCATCAGCATCAGCACCATCATCATCATGATCATCACTGTCCTTGTTTTGCGAATGATGAGACCCGAAGCGCTTCACAACAGCCTTACTCATGCTGTGGCAAAAAGATTTTACCCCTCTTACAAGAGGCTTCAAGCAGAATATTATACCCCGCTTCACATTACCGGCAGCTCGATACACATCCTCCTTAACGCAATAGAAGCAGAGGCTGGCGTACAAGTACGCTACGATGCCAATGATGGCCCAAGCGTACCTGAGTGGGAATAGCAAAAATAGGAGGCAACCCAGGGCTGATGGATGGATGGAGAACCGCTCGATCAGCGGCCATACTTACCATGGCCAGTCCAAGGGTACTATTGTAGTGACGATCAGGTAGACGTTGATTGCCAAGATCAGAATAGCAACCAGCCAAAGGACGGCCTTCCACCAACGATTGACGGCGAATCTGACAGACACATAGTGAATACTCCAAAGGGCCAGCCACTCATCAGCTCGACTAGAAATGGCCCTCGGACCCTTTGGCGCACAGAGGCATTTCCACTGGCAGAGCAAATGCTTCCGTGCGGCACGGTGGAGTCCCACCTCAGACGTATGAGCTTTCCCCTACTTACGTTCCCATAACCTTCTTGCTCATCGCAAAGTGCAGCAGAGGTAGCAGAGCGAAGGGGCAGCTGGATAGACTGCAGAATATTCAACCAAGCGTTGACACCGTTCATACCAGAGATCTCACTCTGATCAGCACAGACGATATGCACAGTCCTTAAAACACAGCCGTTAATACTACCTCCAGAAGCGCAATGGCTAGAGCTGGCCCCAGGGCGATGGTCCGAGTCAACAGTACTCGTACCCACATTGAGATACGAATATGCATGAAGCCTTCCATGACGTATTGCCCAGCCATCGTTCCCGTCAGGGTACTTGCTTGGCCAGCAGCCAACACACCCACAGCGAAGATGTACTTCATGGCATCGGAGGAGCTGCCGAGAGGAGGTTGTAGAGTAAGCAGCCCCCCAAGGGGCCCCGCAGTAAGACTCTGGTTCCTACATGACAGCTCCTAAAGCTTCTGCTGCATTCTCCAGTCCAACCATCGCGCATACTCCCGTCTCGCCGTACCCTGTAGTACAGTGGCAAGCAGGGTCTGCCGGATCACAGGTGCCCGTGCTCCAATCTGAAACGACGGAGCGTCACGGGTTGTTACTACTGAAGATGAGGAGTTGTTACCTTGGGGGCTGCTGAGACATGCCAGGGGTCCATTGGACATCCTGGCGCAATGGACTGAGAACATACCGTAAGCGAAGGAGCAAACAACAGCCATGTTGATGACAAAAGACACCAGAATCGACGAGCAAGCATCGAGCGTCAGGTACCTAAGCGAGGACCCTTCCTGCAAGAAACAACAGCAGAATTCGCTCACTTGTTGGCTTGTCTAACAAACTCATGATTATTCTTGTCGATCTTCCTAGACTGAACCAGTGCAGAGTGAAGGTAAAGATTATGAGGCATAATAACAGCACCAACAATACCAACAAGTTGCATAATGGCGTAGCTAGAAACCTCCGGTATGAACCCCTTGGCCACTTCGACAGCCGGCGGGGAGGTTATGGCCATGTTAGCGAAGAAGCAGCCCATCATAACCATAATGAGGGTGAAGATGAAGGCCTCCATCACCCTCATGCCATGGAAGATTTGTATGAACAAAAATGTAAGAGTATCAGCAGCAGTGATGAGCACACCGATCCACATATCAATACCGAAGAGGACGTGAAAAGCAGTAGCAGTACCGACCACCTCCTGAATGTCCGAACCGATGATTGCGATTTCGCTCATGATCCACAGGATGTTCGATACTTTACGAGAATATCCTCGACGACAATTCTCAGCCAAACTCTCGCCAGTGGCTGCACCAATACGGCATGCGCATATCTGTAGCAATAGACCAGCGATGTGAGCAAGTAACAAGACCCAGAGCATTTGGAAGCCCGTGAAAGCGCCAGCCTGCAGGTCGGCCTCGAGGTTGCCTGGATCAAGATACGCCAAGGACATGAGCCAACCAGGGCCAGTGTACTTGAAGAAAGTCCGGAAGGAGAATTTAACACCCGGAGGGTCTATGGGCAAATCAACTCGATGACCCTCTCTAATAAGAGGACCGGGTTCTTCCTTCTCGGACTCTCTCGGCGAGCCGGAAGCCTCAGTATTATCATCAGCACCAGCAACATTCACAACAGAGTCGGCCGAGAAACTACTGCTACTCGTGGGTGATGATGATGACTCGTCATAGCAAACTTTACCATCATCATCGACCGGTTCCACCAAGCTGGGTGGAGGCAAACGCTTCGGGGCTGGGACATCACCACCGACTGTACTGGACATGACCTCTGATGCAAGAAAAGAAGAAGAAACTAAATAGAATCCCACTTCTCATCGCAGAGAAATATGTCGTATCCTGAGGTTGAACCCTGCACCGTATCTTAGAGGTCGGACCTCGGATTTGTCGCAACTAGCTGCAATTGGCTGGCACAACGACGGAGACAGGCCTTTCCTCGTGGAAGTCCACCAACCATCCTCATCACCGCGCCACAAAATAAGGGACACTTAGCAGCCAGCGCAGCCTTTCAGATACTGGCCATCGGACAGAATTTAAGAAAAGCGCGCGCCATTTTGATCGATTTCGATGAGAGCCGTAGGGTAACCAGCCCTGAAGCTGTCGCTGCTGCCCTCACATACAGAGAACCCTATTCAACTTAACTCAACCGTTGCTGGGCATACCAATTTTCACACATAAATGATTAAATAACGTCGCTCGCATACTACCAGGTGGAATCTTAGGTCCACCCATGCCTTTGGTAAATCAGAACAGTAACTACTCCTCCTCATCAGAGCTCGACCCCGGCTCCGACATCTCGCTTTCATCCTCCGACACTTTCCGCACTATTCCGTGCTCATCTCGGTCGTACATGAACTTCTTAACTTGCGCCCTGTTACTCGTATCATAAACATAAAATTTTGCATGCTTGTGCCTGACGCCCACAACAGCAGCAACAAGTGATGACCATCAATCGCTAACAACAGCAATGAGTATTACTCCTTAGTCATATCGTTAGCTAGGAAATCCGAAATGGCCTTCACGTTATGACGATCATCATCCGACATCCCGAAAGTGAGGTCAGTGTAAGACATATTACACATGATTTTACTACCCTTCCGTCGCAGCATTCGTAGCTGCCGTGCTTCCGACGCCACTGAGTCTGAGAAGGAACCAGTCAGAAGCTACCAGCGATAAGGATGTGTCCTTGTATCAACATGATTAGTGCGATTGACAAGGCGCTGCGTTGACATAGATGTGTACAGCATGCAAGCCGCACTTACTCTGCCTTACAACGACATCATGCCGGGGCTGAGTCCTACACAACGCCGCCAGCCCGCGAGTAGTACCCGATCTTTGCGTCCTCGGCAGCCTGACTTCCTCATCTTCTGCCTCTTCGCTGCTGTCCAGAGCTTCATTCAATGTGATGATGCGCTGAATTCTCTCCACCGAGCTGTCTATGAACTGCCGCATCGCAATCTGCTTCGCCTCCTCACTCGGAAGATTCCCGTACAGCGCTCGGAACTCATTTGACGATACCGTAGCAAACTCACATAAAGATATGTATCTAAAAAGATACCAATTTCGAAAGGTTGAAGATAGTAAGATACGCCTACTTGTCCAGAGACATCGGTTTCGTCCCGTGAACTCTCCCATACCAGTCGAGGTGCTTGTACCTGCCGACGAACGATCAAAAGCAACCCCATCCCTGCTTGCCATCCCTACATCCTCGCAATCTCGTCTTCATCCAGTATAGTGGGAATGAGTCGGAGGACGCTTCTCCTCACCACTTCAGCCGGATGACCGCGCGCCGTGATAATAGCAAACAGCCGTGCATGCGCTAAGCACTCCTTGAATGACTTATACGACGGACCGAAGCAGCCTGAAAAGGCAAAGCAATAATCCAACCCTGGTTCGATCCCTCCCCCCTACCCTTCTCAATGGCTTCCAAAGCGTCCCTATAAAAGAGGTCGCCTTCATCGTGCATGTCCGCGAAGGTCTCGGCCCAGTCACCATTCCGGGGCTTCATCCTCGATGAGCCTCGAAGCTTCGCGAACTCTGACGAAATGACAACTCATCGAATACAGTAGCGGCTGAGCGGAGGGGCTCCTTGAAGGTCGTTCGCGTTATAACTCCAGGCTGCACGTCTCGAGAATCTACGAAACTTTGGCGTCGCTTTTGCTACGATGTTGAGCCTGCCTGACCCATACCCTCATTCTGCGGCGGTGGAAACACTCTCAAAGTCACTCACACCGGCGTGAAGCACCTTCAAGGAGTCGAAGCATTCTCTTCCCCAGGCCGCCGTCTCAGCGAAGCGAAGTCAAGTAAGAGCTTCTTACCCTGGGTGGTGATGTCCCGCGGCTCTCCGTCCACTTCGACATGCACCTTAGTCGGCATAAAAGGATATTATCATCCCAGTCGAACATGTAGAATCTTAGCTTCATTTTTGAGTACTTAGAAGAACAATAACAAAACCGCTAATAGATGTCTCGTCTTCTACTGCCAGCTTTGCGCAGCAATTTCGTGGCGCGCGACACAAGAAGAGGCGCAGGTTCGATCCCACCACTCGTCATCATCCCTAACAGTAAGCTGTACTATGAAACCTGCATTTGTCCAAGGAAGACCACACAACGAGTACTAGACCCGACCTCAGGATCCTCATACTCCTACAGTAGAAACGTTATCAAGCCGTGGCAAAAGTACGTTCTGAACGAAGTTGCGGTCGTCACCGGTACGGGGCTGATAGGCGATCGCAACTTTGATGCTCTTGTCTTGCCGAAGTGCCGCAAAGGCTTCCAAGGAGCATAAAAACGAATCAAAAAGATGATGATGGTAGAGGACATCCGTCGCCAGGATCAGGTCTGGTGGATTGGCTTGAAACTGATCGACTGGAGCGCCCCAGGAATAGGGCACCACTGCAACCCGATCGTTCAGGTTGTTGTAATCGACGTTCTCCTTAGCGAGGGGGATGCACTCGGGCAGGTCAGTCAGTGTCATCCTCAATTCCGGCTTCATTTTAGCGAGCATTAGCCCCGCCACCCCTACACCACAGCCGAGCTCAACACCTGGACCACAACAACAGTGAGTACCTTGAGATTCTCGAGACAGCAGTCTCTTACCATTCACGCAGCTCTGGAAGAAGTGATCTAGTTCCTCGTAGCGACCGTGGCTGCCCAACATCGTCGCAAATTTATCACCACTCGCCCAGCGTTGTGTGCCTGACGAAGAACGGTGAACGGACATCCCCCTACACGAACTACCTGCCTAACGCTTTGCCCTTCAGTTCCTTAAGCCAAAGGCCCTCATCCCCGTACTTTACGAATGCCTTCTTCGAGTGGCTCTGAGGTAGAAGTAATAACACCGCCGTTCTACCCAACTGAGCTGGTCAGTAGATAAATTCTGAGATCTCGGCACTCATCGAGAGCTGTAGTATGAAACTTTACGGTTACATCCAGTAGAGCAGTAGGGAGTATCCCTATACGTCTCCCCTCGCCACTCGTCACAGCAGGAGCTAGCGGCCAGAAAAAGCGGATACTCTGAGATTATTTGGACGACCGTCTACTCGTTAATCCTCACCTCTATCCGAGCTAAGCGTTCCTTGTGCAGTTCCCTGAGCATCCTATTCTGCACAGTGTAGTTATCAGGGTTTGCCATGGTTCCATCAACAACAACTTCTTTCGAAAGGAACACAACAAGCCCTTAACGATTTCCCACCAACCACGGACTCGAACCTGGACGCCCCCCGCGCAAGATGTTAACCGGAGCTCTCGAAGACCGGCGTTCATCAGAAAAAACTCAACGCCGTTCCAATGCACTTGACAACAAGATGAGCATGCATGAGCCTACAAGCCAGCAGTGATCGTGTACCACATCAAGGGGTCATCCCGTAGAAGGGCGACATCCAAGCCCTCAAGTGCTAAGGCTAGAGACTACGAGATCATCGCGGGTGCCGGCCCTCCGTAGGCACTGTTCCTGCGAAGCCCTATCTACTAGATACTATGTAGTTAACCCAACTTGAACTCGAGCAGCAACGTGGCTCGACAGCAACAACCATGCTACAGCTGGGCAATTGTACTGGATTTGAGGAAAGTACGGTACGGAGTACGTTTCAAACTGTCAACCTAGTACGAGTTCGAGTGGCTAGTACGTATTAACTATGATCTAAAGCAACGTCATACGCGGATTGCGACTAACGGCGCAGTAAGATACTGTGTAGAACTGCTGCTGACGGGAAGTACCGGGTACTGAGCCATATACTCATGCGAGTTACCCGTACTCGTACTCAGAGCAGCAAACCCGTACTGGCTCGCCCAGCCGCTAAAACCATGCAAGCAAAGGGTGACATGTAGCTAGACACATGGTGAACAGCAAGGCAGTCCGAATAGAAATCGGCCAGTTCAACTACACCAAGCCAGAGTACCATGATCATAGCTTGCTGTCGAGGAAATCATCTATCATCATTAAAGCTTCTCGCGGAGCGTCCAGAGCAACACTATGTCCTGCACCATAAACCTGACCAAAGAGCAGACCACGGATACAGCAACGCGCTGTCGACTACCCGCATGTAAACAAGTCTGCCACCAGTGTCCGCTAAGGCAAAAGCTCTCATCTCTCCGACAGGGCTTCCATCCGGAGACTGAACACTCTTTCAGGTCGGCACATGGCCGCGCGGCCGACTACCCTGTATTCGGCCACTGCGGCCGCCCTGAAACCATCAGCTCCCTTCCAACGTAGCTCTTCCATCCACGCAAGACAGCCCATCCAGTTGCACACTAGATCTCGGTCACCAGCAAACACTAACACCTGGGGGAGGGGTTGCGCCGACTGCTGCATCAAGAACGACCAACTGACCCGCAGGCCTGCGTGCAGCAGATCAGGCAGGAAGTGGTCGTAGTTGCAGGCTATGTCGCACTCGAACTCACGACACACCTGATAAAATGATAGTCGCTGGGGCTGCCTCCAAAACCAGCCGAGCAGTCGTGTTCGGACTCTCTAGTGCCCATAACAAAGCCCTCATCACAGTGAGGGCGTTCTAATGCGAGAGTCGCCATTTCTTTGATCGAGCGAACGCCACAACTGGGAATAGAGGGACAGTATAAGTGAATCATTACTCGTCCAACAGAGTTGCTGTTTTCCGACTTACGTCCGCGTTCCAGATCCTCCAATCAGAGCGAACACCGAGGAATCGTCGAACGGTTGGGCTGTTGAGGAATCCTGTTACCTGAGAACAGCGGCAGGGGAGCAGGCTAGGGCGAGTAGATCTAGGCTCGGGATGACGACTAGCCAAAAAAACGTGAAAATCATGATGCCGACCTTACGCCTACTCTCAAGACAAGGGGGTCCTTTCCCAGGCCAATATACTCTTTATCCAAATTATACCTGAACAAACTGTCCGTCGAGAGTGCCAGCATCACTTCCAACAAGTCTTACACGTTCTTTCCTGCGCGTTTAACCGGCTTCAAAAAATCTGTGGACCGTATTTTCCGTGCTCTCTTTGCGGCCCTTTCGAACTCCTCCCAAACATTCGGATCAACGCTGGAGCCCTTCGTCCAGAACTTTCCGTAGCGCGTTACACGCATGCACCAAACGACTGCAATTTTCAGCCCTCTCCCTCATTTTTCCGTACCTGCAAGCCGAGCTGAAAGTTCTCCCGGGGCCTCGAAGCAAGGATCACTCCTCCCGCGAGATGAGACCGTTCTCCATGAGCATCTCCGGGTAGGATCTCCACCTGCGAGAATGAGTAATACTGACAGAGACTCTAATACCACACTTACTGCATCTCCGGCATAACATTAGCATTACCCAGAATGATACCCTCCAGCCGAACAGGGGACCCCCTCAACTTAGCCGCCAGAGGTGGTATGTAGTGTCCTAACACGAAGAGCCACTCAGTTCAACAACGCAGCATTTTCAGCTTTCTACCGGCATACGATTGCCCAGCCAGAAAGACTCGTGTATTGTACTCGGGCCGCACAGCGAAGAATTTAGTAAGAGCTAGATATCTGCAGGGAAGAGGGAGTATCCAAACACACACTGGAACGCTCAATACGTTGACTCAGCCGCGGCGATCGAATTGTTGGGGCTAGTGCCCCTACTGAAGCCGACTCCCTGCCGGCTGGTCGAGGTACATTACGTTAGCGTGAGTGTTCCAGGAGTATCTAAGGGATCTCCGAGTGGCTATGCCCAAGGGAAGGGCATCTCACTCATTCCTCAAAGTGCTGGTACCACTGTCATCAACAACACAAGGGCCACCATTGCCAGATATCGCCGAGTAGAGGCTGCTGCCCCCCGGCCCACCCTCGAAGTAAACCACAGTCGGGCTGCCACGAGGGTTAGTGCGGGACTCGAAAAACCAGTAGAACAATCTGATAACGACGAGCTGTATCATGTTCACTCCGCTGACTATCCACCTACTCATTATCGCCTCGGCCCGGCAAGTACCCGTGATGCTGAACTACCGTGGCATCACAGATGACCTTGGACCCGCCCAATCTCAGGGCCCTTGCCAATTTGTTAAGACTCTTTCGGAAGCGTCCTGAAGCGGAATGGTCCTCATCACATGGTCGTATCGCCAAGATGCCAACCTGGTCGTGGTCGTGCCGAGTCTCCCAGTATAATACCGTAAAAGACGGTAATCACCGTCGCGGCACGGACTCTCATAGTGACGGTAGGGAACGTCACGCCGTGGACGATAGACCGCCAACCTCGCCCAGCCAGCGATTGCGCGTCTTTGCCAGTTCCCCAATACCCGACTTCAGAGCCGCCCCGCGTCTCGTCTCGGAAATCGCGCCCGCACCATCGCCAGTCGTCATACTCCCAACCATCCAAACCTGAGTGAAGCGATGTGGTGTCCATAACGGGGAAGCAGCTCGCCGTGGATAGGAGATCATAGGGTTGGCAACAAAATGTGAGGTGGCAGCGGTCCAAAACTGTGATCGACAAGGTTAGCCCCGACCATACGGACTAAGCGGTAATCAGACTCCTCTAGAACAGCAAGACGCCGACGACTACACCCGATAGTGCCGGTGAGGGGTACTCATGGCTCGCGTTAGTACTTACAGAACGAGCCCACCTTGCGAGGCGCCGGTTAAAAGAGAGGAAGCCTTCGGACCCAACCGTCCCAGAAAGAAGGCAACAGTCATCGCCGTCAGAGGCAGCGGCAGCACACTGCTGCGCGTTCAACATGCGGTCCAGAAATGTTACATTTTTAAAGACCCCCCTGTCATATTCTCCGCCCATAGATAGCACTGAATCATCCCGATGGACGGCACACCCAAATCTACTCAGTAGCAGAAACTTCACGGACCAACATCAACGGAAACAGCATGCATCACATCAGCATTCATCAATCGCCGTCCCATCACTCCCAGAGTAACTTCGTCGATGCCCAGCCCGAGCACAGACCTCTGCCTGCCCCAGAATCTGAAGCAACCCGTAACAGCACGAAGCCCTACAAACGTGCCTGACTGTCTCTAGATTAACCGCACTGAGTCGGTGCCTCGCTACAGCAACAGCCTCTCCCATAGCGTGCAACAACGTCTCGTCCAGAGCCAGTATTTCGCCAACGGGACCGCGCGCTGGCGGGGCCAGTAGAGTACCTTGCGAATATCACTCAGTTGAGTCCAGCGCGAACCGCAGCCCACATGATAGTGCGAAGATATCCATCGCCCGGAGCTGGTCTATTCTGTCGGCCAGCAACCGGCTGGTCTCCCACGCCAGACTAGCAAGAAGGGTCTCCTCCACCACAGACAGCTTCATAGCCGCCAACAGGAGCCTCAGAGACACTCACGGGTGGCTCTGCCCGCGCAGCCTGGCTCGACACTACAGCACGCAGCACGGCAGCGTTCGGCAGTCGACCTCCATCGCCGCACTCCTAAAGATGACCGAAATCTAAGAGGCCATCGTGTCGGTCTGCTCACCCGTGCAAGTATTCGGACGACATCCCCGGATACAGGAGCTGCGATAAGCTGCCTCTCGCAGTCCTCCCTCCATTGCTCTGTCACCGTCTGCCGTGCACCCATAGTCAGAGCTGATCCTAGGCCTACCTACTTTCGGTATATCACTGAGCACCACCAAGCTCATAGCGATCGATGAGGAGGGCAGACTCTCCCAGGAGATGGACTTCTCCGTTGTCGAGAGCCTCTCTATGAGTACCTAGGAGTAAACAACTTCCACAGCGAAGACCATCGGCCCACCTGCAAAATATCGGGGTAATGCGGGCCGCTGCATCGCCTGATGAGGTAGGCCAGCTCAATGAGACCAACAACGTCGGGATCCTCCGCGAGACGGGCTCGGCTGTTGGTGATGATCTCACCTACACGGCGACCACATGCAGTACCGCGATGATGGACAGGGCAGCGCTTACTGAGGACGCTGTCAGGAAGGCCGCTATTCACAGCGCTATACACGAGAAGCAGCGTCGAGCGGCATGTCAGTCCAGCAGAGGTGAGAGCCCTATCAAGGAGCCTGCTGACCAGGAGGGGATCTGAGAGGCTCACACAAGATAGAGGAGAGAACACAGGCATTTGCAGTACCTGGGTTGAAGCCCCACAACGCGCCGCTTGGCCATGGTGATAGCAGCCGCCGCTGCTGCAGCGACACCCGATGGCAGCGTAGCGCAGACGCCAGGCAGCTAAGATGGGAGGAATATTTGATGAGCGACGCAACGCGGAAAGCGAGCTAACGCGGTTGGCGGTGGACGAACTGAATGGATGATGCAGAGGTGACCGAGAGGCGAGAGAAGCAGAAGAATCATCCAGCCTGCCTGTGAGTGTATGCTAATCCATCTACCAAGACTGTAGTTGTCCTTCACCAAACTCCTCCGTATCATGCCTGATACTCCGAAGAATCTCAACTCATAAAAGATATGCTAGTCTACCGCATAGTTGCTGCTCCTCGTTATAGCGACCAGCCTGCAACTTCGGCCGAGCTATCGGTGTCGATAAGAAGGAAAACTCTGCTGGCCCAACGGCCCGGCGGAGGGCTCGCATTCCACTACTGGTCCCAGACATGAATTCAGAGGAAATACTATATCATCCGCCGCGAGCAAACAAAGGTTAAACAGTAGCGATGTGCCGCCGATCTTCGCAAGCGTCTCTTACGGTACTCAAACCAACAGCATACAGAGTAGAATGATACCGGTGAAATGAGTACAGGAACTTATACGTCAGTATTCGATCTTTGAGTGGGCGATGCCCCACCACCGCTGAGGGCCCCACCAACACGCCATGGCGGCCGCTTGGCACTGGACTCTTCCAAGTCCACCACAGCCTCGCCTGAAATACGTCAGAGGCTCTGCAGCTCACTAATCCGTCAGCGACACGGGTCGACCTAAGATTCCTCCCATTCGACTTACTTGACCGCTTGACTCCCCTGGGACGACGTGGAAGGTGGCGGTGGCGAGCTGGTAAGACCGAGCCTGAAACAGCGATAAGTAGGCCTTCGTCGTAGAGATCAGTCCCTTCTCATCTCACCGTTCCAAAGCCGCCTCCTCCTCATCCTCGCTGTCCATCTGCTCAGCAGCTTCGGGGTCATAGCCACCAGCGCTATCCAGTGGCAATGGTTTCACTTCCTTCTTCCCGTCGGCAGCCGATGCAGTAGAGGTCTGTGTGACGCTCAGAAGCTAAACAACGAATGGAGATCCCTTCAGTGGTGACGGGCATGGCCGATAATTTTAATCGAGTAAATATAGTACTTATCTATACAAGAATGTGTAGTATAAATTATGTGATAAAATTTTACGATATCTTTTCGTGAAACGGTTGATCGATTTGGTTTTTGGTCACTGTTTGGATTCTTATCTTAATTTCCTTTCCGTTTAAGGTATACGAGGATAAATGTCATTCTCATACCAAGCTGGCGCATCCAGTGAAGACAATAGTGATCTGGGGCGAAGAATGATACAATGAGAAAGAAATATTATAATATCAGTAATTTCAAAGACCAGATAAACACAAACAAGCCCCACGACTGCTACGCATACATCTGTCCCCTCTGGCTCTGCACTCATAGTGAAAGTGGTCTGAAAGTACACCCTACCGTCTCCACCGTCCCCACCTGTGCCATGTGGTTGTTCTCTTTCTCCAACGCCGCCAGGCGTTCCAGAAGCTGCTTGAAAGCCTCTGCCACCGAGCTGGGGACGTCAGTGCCTCCCTCCGGACAAGACAGCTGTATCGCTGTACGTAGGACACCATCTGAGGGGAAAATCGACGATCAAACCGACTCGAATGCCCAAGGCATTGATTCATCAACCTTCACAGGACTTAGCCATATAATCTCATTGAAAATATATCGCCAAGCTGACGAGCTGCTTCAACATCGCTACAGTAGGAACCTCCGGAAAGGGGACCCGTGCGATCAGTCATACAGGACTCGGCCGAGTGCAACCACCGTCAGAACTATGGTCCCTTCTCCAAAGGAGCTATCGAAGACGCCATCTAGCCGTATGATCGCACGCTTCGGCTCGACCAATCTTCTCACCCGAGCCCAGGCCCAGCCCAAATACCAAGAGCAATGGTGGACTCTCCCCACGTTCACGCTTACCCTGAGGATTCGCAATATATGGCGTATTGAGCCCTCCTGCTGGTGACCCTGATGGAGGAAGGGGCATCACCGGCAAGGGAGGGGGCATCGGCATTGGCAGGGGATCTTCCTCCTGAAAGCACGACTATCATCTACTCATCCCCAAAAAACCGTCAATAGAAGCTTCCTGGCACGGGCCACGCACGAGGGCGTCGTTCAATCTATTGCCTCGTCCACTCCAGCGACCATAGACGAAAACGATGTTTCCCAATCACGCCCCTCAGTATTATTACCGGAGTCCCTTTGCCATCTCCAGTGGTCGCCTCCCCGTGCCCAGCTGCAGCCGAAGATTCCCTCAAAACTCGTGCGTAGTTCACCGGTCGGATCCAACTTAACTTCATACCCTCGTCGGCCTTCTTCGGGTGCAGCAAATACCTTGACGCATAGTCACGCATCCCACCCCCCACCCTCGACAGCCTACCGATTATAGAGCACCAGCAGGGCCTGTCTGATGGCCTTGTGATCTCTGAATTTTACACAGATCGCAGTCAATCCCATCGCCTCCGACTGCGGCTCCGTGAAGAGAAGGGTGGAAGACTGCCCAGAACAACAACCACTACTCTCCCGATACGGAGGAGTCGCGTCCGAGAATAGACAGAACAACCCCACGGGTGACCACAAATCTACACCGGTCTCTCCTTCCCTTACCTGCACACTGCCGAAAAGTCCTAAGAATCTGAGCCAATAGCTGCCCGGGTAGAGCGGCAATGAACTGGACTTCGGCGTGAACTGGGGGTCCGGAATCTGCGTACCATCACCATTGTGGATACAACTATCGGTCAGGAAGGCATTACAATCCATAGTTGCGGTAGTGATACAACGATGCCATCCACTGTCGGATCCATGACCATCTTCTGCAGGGAACTGAGGACACATCCAGCAGAAGGTGGAAAGAGGACGGGCGGTGGTCACAAGGAGGAACGAGCAATCTCACATATTATTCAGCAGACAAGGAGATGAGCTGCCACGGCCGAGAGAGTACCAAAAATTATCATCGTTATTGCGTGTCCTCGAGCGTTGGAGCGTCACATTTGACTAGGTCGAGAAACCTCCGCGATCATAAACGTCTCCCAATAAGAATGCCTCTTCCCTACCCTCGTCGTGACTCATCCTGGTCCTTAACAGTATCCTCTATGTAGAGTACGTTGACTGTGGCGGCATCATCAGGTAAGGCGATCACTTCACCAACCTTCACTGAGGCCTTCGATGGTGGACCCCTCAACGTCTGGCCAGGTAGACCAAGATGAACTCAGAGGGACAATAGGTCGAGAAGGCGAGGATTCCGTCGGAGAGACGGAGAGCCAATATTACCACAATGACATGCTGATCAGGAGCCTTCCCCAGAGCCGACCCCTCAGACGAATATCTTCCAGTAGAATCAATGATAACGTCAATAACCTCATCCGCGAGTATCCCTGAGGTCGAGCTAGCATGATACAAAATAGGTTAGTATGCGTCCGATGATTGGACTCGGATCCCCATAACTACCGAAACCAGTCGGACGGCTCTCTCGGTGCCGTAACAATCCCCAACAACTCCTCCTCAGTCAAAGGCTTCTTCATCCTGGCGGGGCCGAGGTGGACCTGACTCGACCATCGTCTAGGAATACACGACCCCGATCCAACCAGCTACCCCAAGCCTTATGATGTACGGCATGAATATCTTAGGTAGATTCTTGGCTCTGACAGAATAAAAGATACCACCAACTCCCATCGCTTCACCTTTACTTAGTCTCGATCAGCCGACCTGTCTCCCCTCGTCTCGTGAATTTACCATAATCAGGCATCTCTAATGTCTCCGCCAATAAGGACCCATCAGAAGCCAGACCAGGCGCCAGACTGCCTGCTGCAGCATGAGCGATAGCAGCAGCCATGAAGGCAATAGCAAACAACTACATGGTGAGGCATTGGACCCCACGCAAAGATCTCTCGAGGGAGGATCTGTGCGGTTCACCCTCCGATTGGAACTCCCAACTCGGAAATGTACACAGTTCGTCACGATGGAAACAGTCATTACAGATCGCCAAGTCACTCCAGACGACTGCTGTCGATGTTGATGATGAACTCAGTTGTACACCATATACCTGAGATACCACGTATCTTACCGTTACACAACTAGATGATACAATGATATTTAATAAAGATATTCATTGGCAAATAAACCCTAGGACTAAAATACTGACATGGATCAAATACAGAATACAAACGAAGATAGATACTTCATAGAATAAATTATATAACAATATCCTAGAAATTATATAAAACAGAGTATCAGATATTGATAATATGAACTTATATGAAGAATAAATATATGAGCCCACCCCGCTACGCAGCAAGACGATTCTCAATCCCTCCCCATACTACTTCGGAGTAGCCGAGAACTTGGCGTATCCCTTCACAACCTTATTGATAGCCTCAATGAGATCCTTCTCCGAGATAGACTTCCGCCTGGCTCGAATGGCAAACATCCCCGCCTCCGTGCCTGCCGAGATTTGCATACCACACCTTGCCCAAATCACAGCAGCCAGGTGACTTACAGACACTCCTAATATCAGCACCAGTGCAGTTCGGACACAATCTAGCAAGGAGCTCGAAGCGGATATCCCTGAGAAAATCGACAGTGGCTAGCCGACGAGAAGATACGCCAAACGAGAAAAAACCTTCGCTGTGCGCATTTCGCCCAGTTAGAGTATCTTCAACGGATGCCCTCGAGACACTGAGCCTTTTAGCACCTCCCCGCAGCCCATCAATATTACCTATCCATATTCATACTGCGGGCCTGGATCTTGAAGATATGAGTACGACCATCTAGATCCGGCAGGGAGAACTCAATCTTACGATCGAGACGACCTGAACAACAAGAGGGTGGCGATCACACCATTAGAGAAGATTTACACAAGTTCATCAACCAATGACAGCACGACCCACACAATGGCGGCGACCGCTGAATATGATTTTCTCTCGCTCAGAGAAATTGGGGCGGAGGAAACAGCCAACGCAGTAGACATTTCGAGTTGGGCCAATGACACTCGGCGTGGCAACTCTACTACTAACGATCGGACGCAACCAACAAGCCCCCCTCCCGGTAACCATCATTACCCGGACGCAGAAGTGCTGGATCGAGAGTATCGGGCCTGTTAGTGGCCATCAACACCTAGGGGAAGCACGGTTTGGTAGTGAATGCCAGGAGTGACGGAAGAGGGTTACCTTGACATTGCCTCGAGCATCGAAGCCATCCAGTTGATTGACGATCTCCAGCATAGTCCTCTGGACCTCATCATCCTCCGACCCACTACCTCCGCTGCCACGGGACCCACCGATGGCATCCACCTGCATCGCACCAACAAGTGGAGTCCCTCTCCGGGATTTCGAGTGAGAGCGAAAAGCATTGTCCAAGTTCGTGACGGATTGAAGGTTGTCCTTCGACGACGGTGATAATCGATAGACGCCATCAGGCCCTCCCCCCAATACGACCTCATCAATGAAGAGTATGCACGCCTTCTTGCTGCGAGCCAGAGTGAACAGCTCACGCACCATCCTCGCTCCCTCTCCCACATACTGAGAAAATCATCAAAATCTCACAAAGAAGGCCTCTCTCCTCCAGCCAGTATTACCTTCTGGACCAGTTCGCTGCCAATGACACAAATAAAACAGGCGTCAGTTCGGTTAGCCACAGCCCTCGCCGTCAGCGTTTTGCCAGTGCCCGGAGGACCGTATCTGGCGTTGCAAAGATACCTGCCATCCGCACCGACTGGAAGCAGTGCTACAATAAGACACCCTTGGGAGGGTCGATACCGAGCTGGACGAATCGCTCGGGCTGTAGCAAAGGCATCTCCACGACTTCTCTAAGAACAGCACACAATCCCTTCAGGAGTTGCCCTCAGCAGTGCTACTACCGTAACTTTTCTAGTTGCTCCTTGCAACCACCGATATCAGAATACCTGACCATGATCTTGTACGCTCTCAGTGACGACAGAAAGGGGATTACGTGACATCCGGCTTCTCCTCAACAGTCATCATAGTCACAGTTGGATCGATCTTGGGCGGGAGGGGTATTTGTATTTGGTATCTAACCGATAGGCAATCATATTCGAGACCGACGCCCTCGAAGAATACTTCTGTCGATCCACTCCGACTCGCATGCCCTCCTCAATATCAGTAGGGGAAACATGCTGTGCGAGGCCGACCACAAACTTGGCAATCTGACAATCGAAGGCACTGCGTTCCCCAACTGCCTTTCTCCACCATCAAGTTACTTGTCGGACGTTGATGACATACTTGGCATCATCAGTGCCGGGGTTGAGAATCTTAGTGCACTGGGAGACTTGCAGCGGCTGCTGTTGCTAACATCGAGTTGAAGTGGTAGTGAGGATGCACCTTCGTATAGCGGAGTGAGTACCTCTTGCTTCACTTTATCATCCGCCAAATCCCACACGCTGGGCGGGGCTAGACCAGTATCAGACTCCTGAACGATGATACTCTTCACTGAGATGGGGGCGTCATGCCAATACCTTGATCCCACATAATTTGTTGATCTTCTCGCCGAGGGCCTTGATGTCTCCCTCTACCTGCAATGACTAGGTAACCACGGTGTTGACGGGTTTGCTCCGATACTACCTTCTTGCATGGGACAGTATAGGGTCCGAGGCCGTAGCTCTTTAAAATATCAATATCCTCATCATCAAGAGGTTTATTATTGTTATCTCCACCGTCTTCCTCAGGATTCTCTCCTGTGGGTTTATCATCGGGTTTCTTATCCTTCTCCACTTTAGCCGCTATCTTCTCTTCATCTGGCGTCTTCTTGCTGTTGTTAGAAGATGACATTCGGGAGGAGACGATGAGAAACTTATGAAACTGGTTCGAAACAGGCGCAGATCACACGGTTGGTACATGTACAAAGGTCAGGGATGCGATCCAGTTTCTAAAACTGGAAGAAGATCTCGCTAACAGCAATAGCGAGCTTTATCTGCTAAACCTCTCCTATATTCGCTTGTACACGAGCGCGCCCACAGAATCTCTTCAAGTTCGGGGTTTTCATTTGCTCCTTGTTTTCTAACGCGCCCTCAAACGCGTAACAAACGAAGCAAAGCCTAGACCAATCGGTAGTGGGACCAAGACAGAAGTCTGGAAAAATGGAGAACCCGGGCATCGATCCCGGTGCCTCTCGCTTGCTAAGCGAGCGCTCTACCATTTGAGCTAGTCCCCCACATCCTTCACAGAGCTCCAAGTTTCTTCGATCACATACATTTGGGTTGTCAAACTTGACTTTTCTCACACGTATAGACTAGCCTTCACTGAGAGGACCCTGCGACTACGAGCAAGCGCTCTAGTGGGTACTTGGTCACCCAATGGATAAAGTGTATGCAATGAAATGTCGAATGGTGTACTAGGTTCAAGTTTCCACAAAGACATATCTAGTACGGCGACGCACACCTCTCCTCGCGTTCTAAGTGAGGCCGTGACTTATCAGAGCTGGCAGCCGAGCCTGCCATCGAAAGATGAGTCGTCCCCCTCATTTAGGTCTTGCGTAACGCGGGCTTCTCTCCGACTAGAGAATCCTGCAACGGCGAGAAACAGAAGACTATCAGCCCTCTCCCGTGAGGCACAATATCAACCAAAAGCCTCAAAGGGCACTTGAGTGAACTCAACAAAGCTAACTCAGGAAGAAAACTGCATCTCGAAATACAGCTCTAACTTCTAGAAAGTGAAAATGAGAGTCAAGCCGACCTCAGCACCTCATGTTAGCCCTCCAACAGCTAAACATGCCAGCCTGGAGTCCAGCTGATGCGACGGTGCCCATTTCACGGGCAGGAGAAGAACAGAACTCCCGATCGAAAAGAAGCGACAAAAAAATTTCTCCTACGCATACGCACTTCGAGATTTCACCCTAACTCCGAACTTGATCCGAGAAAAAAATCTCCATCCCCGATGGCCTCGCATCCTGCGAGATCCATGAAAGTCAACAAGCTAAAACTATACAGTTAGCTCAATAAAGTGGCTCATCACGGGAAATAAAAGACCCTAACCCGAACAGTAAAATGCTCCTGACAAGGACAAGTCAGCGGAACAACTCTTTAAGGAGTTCCCTGAACACCGCCAGGAGACTTCAGCGCCGAACGCGCTGGACGGTGACAGACACCAATGACTTTTTTAACCGCAGCCATCAGATCGTCCTTAACACATGCTATGCACATAGTGATATAAAGGCAGGCAACAACAGCAATGATAACCCAGGCATACCTGAAAACGCCAGTTCCCCGCATTTGCTAGTTTCAAATAATTGTCCTTACCATGGGCCAACCTAAAGGGACGATCGTCTCAATGACAAGGTAAAAGTTAACACCTATCACTAGGCATGCCAGCATCCACATTACCACTGTCCAGAAAGGACCGATAACAAACCTAGTAAATACCCCACTGCATTAGCGTCAACATCCCTTCGAAGTGACCCTACCTGCCCAAGACTTCACGACTAACCGAAAAGTGGAGGACTGGCAACAGAGCGAAGGGAAGCTGAATCGACTGGAGAATGTTCAGCCAGGCGTTAACTCCGTTCATGGCCTTGATCTCACCCTGAGATGAAGCACATCGCCCAGAAAGGACCCTACCGATACCTATACCTGCAGGATAGCAAAGGCCAAGGCCGGCCCAAGGGCGATCGACCTGGTAATGATAACCCTCAACCACATAGGGATCTTCCATCTCATAAACCCCTCCATAACGTATTGCCCTGCCAGTGTACCTACAAGCGCACCCAGAAAGGACTTCGAGCTACAGTAGAGTTTACCTGTTAAGGTGCTTGCTTGTCCCGCCGCCAATATACCAACAGCGAAAATGTACTTCACCGCGCGAGAATACCTATCAAATGCTAATGACACTGAGCAACGCATGCCACGATGGCCCTTACATGACTGCAGCCAGGGCGCCAGCGGCGTTTTCCAAGCCGATGTTGGCGCATACTCCAGCTATACCCTCAGGCGTGTGGCATTGACATGCAGCATCATTCGGGTTGCAGACCGCGGAATCCCAATCTGGAGGAAGGCGAGACTGACGTCGATCAGCGGCAGTGAACCCGGATGTTACCTTCAGGAGAGACTAAACAGGCGAGGGGGCCGTGAGGACGAGTGGCACATTGCACGGAGAACATGCCGTGTGCGAAGGCCGACACCATCGCGAGATTGATAACAAATGATACGGATAATGATAATGATGAATCGATTAAGAAGTACCTGGAAGACGTATCTTACGGTTTCAAAAGATACCAGGCGGAGAATCCTTCCGAGTGCGCACTTGTTAGCCTGTTTGATATTTCTCTCCTCGTTACGATCAATGCGTCGTGACCGCGTCAGAGCCGAGTGCAAATAGAGGTTGTGCGGCATGATAACAGCGCCAATGAGACCAACCATTTGCATAACCGCATAGCTTGCTATCATAGGGACGAAGCCCTTGAAGATATCGACAGCCGGCGGTGCCGAAATCCCCATGTCGATGAAGAAGCATAGCATCATCGTCAATATTAGAACAAAAATGAAGGCCTCTAGCACTCTTATACCGTGAAATAAATGGAGGGCGAGAAAGGTCAAAGTGTCCACTGCTGTTATGATGGTGCCAGCCCAGAGTGGGATGTTAAACAGCACTCTGAAGGCTATGGCAGTGCCCAACACTTCTTGAATGTCCGAACCAATGATGGCAATCTCAGTCATAATCCACAGGACCCTTGCAGTCCATCTAGGATATCGAGCTCGGCAATGCTCGGCCAGATGCTCTCCCGTTACCGCTGCCAGACGGCAAGACAGTACTTGAAGTATTAGACCAACGATGTGAGCAAGTAACAAGACCCAGAGCATCTGATACCCCGTGAACGCTCCAGACTGCAGGTCGGCCTCGAGGTTGCCTGGATCAAGATACGCCAAGGACATGAGCCAACCAGGGCCAGTGTACTTAAGGAAGGTCCGAAGGGAGAACTTGACACCCGGGGGGTCTATAGGGATGTCAACAGGCTTCTCTCGACCGTTCTTCACAGGAAGCTCAGAGATGATCTCCATCGGCTTAGCATTGTTGATACTAGATTCACTACTCGACTCGATGGACGCAAGCGTGGCTTCCTGTTGGCCCTTGGATGTGGTCTTGTCGGACATGATAACAGAGCAAACGCTCAGAAAAGAACCAGCAGATTTATCGTTACGGAGAGCTCAACGGCATCGTTGACGGATTCCCTAATAGAGAGCAAGATTTAGCAAGTAACCGAAACACACATTTTTGATGAGTGATCCCTGGCAGTAGTTCTTGGTTTGCCTCACCGCCCCCCCCACGATCCACTTGCGCGAATCGTACGAACGGGCGAGAAGCTTTGTGCCAGTAATCCTCGGCAATGTCGGAATTGAATTTTGAAATTGGACGTGGCCACTGGCGGGATAATTTGAATTGCCAGTACTATTCCTTTTTGACAAGGCCTTCAATACCAGACTTCTGTTTCCTCTAGTATAAGGAATAGAGTGGCTTTTGGGCACTTGACTCGACTGATGCTTGTAAATAAAATCCGCGATTCTGAAGGAGTTCAGCCCGTTAACCCCTTGAGAGCGATGGGAGCTACTTGAAGTACTATTAACTTCATCCCATGACCCAATGAGTCGCCTATCGCGGCGGTCGGCCCTCGCTGGCCTCCTCTTCCTCCTCACGTCAACCCTCTTCATATTATATACCATAACCCCAAGATTCCTGTACCCCATAGGAAAGGCCCAACCTGCCGCCTCCCTGAGCCCCCACAGCTCGCCAGCAGCACCCGCTTACCACTACGCCAGTACAGCATTGAAGGGTTGCGGCCTCGCTGTCTCCGCTGCCCTTGCCCTCCGCGCTCTGATCCGACGCCGATCCACAGCAACATCGGGCCCTGGGGCAATGCAGAGAAGGGAAGACGAGGCTCGAAGGGTTATGGCGAAGTTCGCTGAGAAGTACGCCAGACGAACCGGCACCAAATTCTGCCGAGACCGAAGGGTGACGGCGAGAGTCATCAAAGGCCTGGCTCAGGTGCGTTGACGGTAGGGCGATCACTGCGGGGGAGGACCGTTCCTTCTCAGCACAAAGTCGAGCTCGGAGCGCCCCTCTGCCCTTGCCGAGACTACGATGACAAGAAAGCAGAAGTGAAGCGAGCCTACTGGAACTGCCCCTGTGTGCCGATGAGGTTTGTGCTGCCGCGGCTACTCTAGTGCAACCATGCTTCACTCTCTCTCAGAACCAAAGGCCACTGCCACTGTATGCTCTTCCTGCAGCCAGACAGTCCATGGGCATCGGATTCGTCCCCGAGGCTGAGCATTGGCGATATTGAAGACCTTGCTCCTGATTAACCCTGACTGACTGTAACCTTGCTAAGCAACGACGTTTCTTGTCCGACTCGGTAGTGTTAGTAGTAGGGCGTGAATGGGTATGGGAGCGGCGGCAGGGGCAGTTTGCGATGGACATAGACTCCCTATCATCACATTCGTCAGACATAACGCTAGTGATAGACCAACCTCCCGGTGCTAGCTGCTCTCAACCAGTATGGCGGAAGGGGGAGCCAATGCAGCTGCTGAGCCTAGCACAAGGCGAGGGAGGAGGGGAGAGAGTACCGTAACTTCGCCAAATCACAGTCATTGAGATTGGTCTCTCAGGTGACTGTATGCCCGGAGGCAAGGGATTACTTCCTTCGTAGCGTTGGCAACAGGCCAGTAGCAGTTGCAGTAGTTTGCGGCCTCTATCGTGATGATAGGACTGTCCAACGCCCTGGATTGATCATGCAAGGCAGGTACGGGTAAATCCTACCTGCTTAATCTCCTGAGCAACAATATGGCGTCCGGAGAGGAGGACGGTGACACTGCTACTGACCGCGACCAGCACCAGCATGCAGCCTTCACTGTGGGCTCCACAGTCAATGCGTGTAGTGTTCCTCCGAACGGAAGTTGCCTTGTCAGGCTTGTCAGGTACCAGTGGCATCTGGATGTGGGCTAGTAGTAGCGGCGGCAGTGATAACGGTAGTGGGGCGCCATGGTCTTCTGAGGGATGACCGCCTCACAGGCCCTGTTTACATATTACTAGACTGCGAAGGGTCTGGTAATGTCGAGCACGACAGAGACCATGACTCGATACTCTTCGCCCTCGGCACACTTCTCAGCGGCTACTTCATCTACAATAGTAAAGTAAGCCCGCCTGCTGGTTCCCGTCTCTACTACTCCCTCGCAGGGTGTCATCGACGAAGGTGCCATCCAGACCTTGTCTGTGGTCACGTCCTTAGCACAGCATATTCAAAACGCTCAGCATCAGGAGGGTAAAAGTGGTATCACCGTCATACTAACCAAGCTCTCTCGCTTCAGGCTCGGATGGTTCCCCCTCGGTCGTTGCAACCGCCCCTCACTTCCTCTGGGTGGTAAGATATTCCCCCGCGGTGCTCTCAGTAACACCCTCTCCCCAGTTACGTGACTTTGTATTAGCTCTGGAAGATCAGAACGGGCGGCCCATCAGCGCGCAGGAGTAGGGCCCACCCTTCCGTCACAGAGGGAGAGGTTGGGATGCTGCCTCAGGTACCTGGAAATAGCTCTGTCGGACAAGAGCAGTGTGGCAGCTTATCGCAGCCAGGAGAGTCGAGATTGCCGAGAGAAGCTGTGCAAGTAGGCGGTGGTGGCCTTACCGGTATAACATCACTACGACGTATCAAAAGCCTTGTACTGCACCTCCGGATCAATGTTGGGCTTACTCAACCCGCCGTCACGGACGCTTTCGATGGCAAACTCTCCGCCATCGTATTAGGCTTCACCGGGCTTGCCCCGTCTCACTTCGTGTCACAGCATACACTGCTGCGATGACTCTAATGACTCCTTTTTCTCATCGTTTCGTGACGGTAGGAAGCGTATAAACGTGGTAGAGTTCCGCAGAGATGATTACGTGTCAATGAGTATGGCTGAAGCAGCGTGCTCCTATGGATAGTCTCAGCTCAGTTTATTCACCCATCGGGATTGCATCGCCCTGGTCACACCCGTTATTGATGAGGAGAAGTTGCAAGCTCTGGACACCGTACCATATCACCACCTCAGAGGGGAATTCAGGGATCAGGTCGGGCCCAAGGCTCCTGCAGTACTACTGCGGGTGACCTCAGATTGAACTGATGAAGAGGAAGGTGTTCCGAGATTGCGCACCCAAAACCATCAATGGTGTCCCCGTCACAGGCGTCACTTTCGCGAGGCTATTGGATCAGTATGTTCATTCGATCAACAGCAAAGAGGTGCTACATAGGGGTTTACAGGGGCAGCAGTTTCTTTCAGGTACCGAGGGTGGGGTCGGTGTGGCAAGCGTTGCAGGCTCAAGAGGGAGAGAGAGTACAGCAACTGCTACTCGACTCTTATGTGCAGTATGCCATTCTCCCGACTGCTAGGTGGTGGGGGAATGCTCGGAAGAATATCGGGCTGTTGTGAGGAATCGTGTTGAGCCACTGCTGCCGGTATCCGAGGTTGATCTGGCTGCTGAACTCAAAGCACTACGGCAGGAGGTACTCGATACCATTGGCTCCTCGGGTAGATCGGCGCGTAGGTTTACGCCAAATTCAAGAGGGAATCTTTGGGAGAGAGGAAGATCATCTCGCAGTATAGAGAACAGTTGAAGGACCTCATGGACGACCTCGATAACAAGGTCAGTAAAAGGCTCATCTCGCTTTACACTTGTCAGTAGGTCACCGAGCGTAATGAGGTGATGGGCCGCGAGAGCTGCGTTAGATTACTCAAGAGACTTTGGCAGCCCATAGCTGAACGGTTAGATGCTTACGATGATACGGAAGGTAGGGAAGGAGTCGGAGGAAATAGCGGGTATGGTGATTTCCCAGGTTACAGTCTTGACGATGGCATATCAGAATTTACGAGGGACCTCTCGGAGCTGCGAGAGAGCTACCAGAAGGAGGCCAGAGGTAGCGGAGAGGAGGAGTAGAGCAACAGGGATAGATGTGGCAGCTCACAGGCCCGACGGCGGTGGTGATGGAAACGTATTCAAAGTGGATAACACCGAAGCAGGAGCAAGGTCTAGTGAAACTAACCCGCAGACAGCAGGAGGCAGCTGCTCAGCGGGCGGTAGGCGGCAGGGTTAGGGGCTTCGATCGTTGAAGATTCTGGCAGGTGATGATGGAGAGAGAGCGGGCCATGGAGGAGGAGCGACAGCGTGCTGAGAGAGAGTTGGAGGAGAGAAGGGCCAGAGAACAGCAGGAGAGGGAGGTTAAGTATTCCATCTCGGAGGCCGTTGCTCATCGTAGTGTACAGGAGTATCGTATTGAGCGCACTGAGAAGATGAGGCTGGAGGTGAAGGAGCTGGCTGATAACATCGACGGCATCGACACGCCTTCCCTTGTTGAAGAGGAGGAGACGGATGAGAGTCAACGGCGAATGACAGACGACATTCAGGTGGGGACTGGGTTGTAGCTGTTGTGGAAGGTTCGATCTCGTACTCAGGCGGAGATAACGGAGCTTCGAACTGCGCTTGACGATCGAGACCGGAAGGGCAGAGGGAGGAGGCCGACTTCCTCTTCAACGGCAGCAGCAGCAGCTTGTTGTAGATGCACTATAATGTGATGTTAACAATTAGAGTAGACCCAGTGTACACTAACACTTACCATGCCTCCACCCACTCTTACACATCAGCTGTTTTTGTGTTCAAGCTGAGTATGAGCCACTCCGGCTGGTTTGCCAACGACCGATATACATGGTGTCATATGAAATACGTATGGTTCACAACGATGAACTTTTCACCTTACAGGGCGCCCACAAGTACCCGTTGCCACACGAGGGTTTGATCTTTTTTCACGGTTATTTCGTTCTTTTACCTCTTGATGAGAATCAAGGGAAGGTAGCACAACGGTTGGCGCAGCGAGCATCATGTAGACGATATGCAGGTTGCCCCCGTGAGCAGGTTTACACGCTATACGTTGAACTCAAGAAAGAGAGGGAGGAATTGAACAGCGGACATCATAATGCTTTCAAAAAGCTCTTCCTGTGGGCTAGCGCAGTACCCGCAATACCAGCTTTGTCTAGTTCATCGAAGAATGACTTGAGGATCTTAACAGATTTGCGGTGTGATAGAACAGGCAGAGATTTCTGGTCCCTTCTCGAGGCTGATGCAGGCCCTTCCGGTGAGGGGAAGGTATAGAGGAGATTATGGGCTAGATTAAACACGCCTGCAAGAAACGACGTCGCTGTACGTCTACGACGCGGCGGCACGCCTTGGCTTGCCTCTGTCTGTGAAGCCTGCGTCCAAGTACGCTTTCTTAATGGGCTCGTCGAAAACAAAGACATCATCATCATCATCATCATCATCGTCTTTTCCATAGTCATAGACCCGCGACCAGGCCCCAATGATTCCCGGATTTTTCTCGTGAATCTGAACATCACTATGGCGCCTCGGCGGGGACCATCGAAAGGGAAGGCGCATCTTACATATTCGAGGAGGTTTCTGAGGATCTCGGCTTCCAACCCTTTACGTTTATACCCCTCATGAGCGAAGGCGTTCGTCACATACACCCAATCGCCGAGCTTCGAGTTCTTCACAACCCCGAACTCCACGGACCCGACAACAGTCTACAGGAGCACAACATCACCACCACAACACTTGGTATTATACTCATGCTGATCCTAGAGTTCATCTCTAGCCACAACAGCTCACCTCGCTGTCGTCCACGGCTACGAAGAAAGCTGAATCTGGGTAATCGCGGACTGCCTTTATTTCATCTGTAGGGTTAGCTAAACGATACTTCAACGGCCCAAGCATGAGCCGGCTCCAAGAGCCAATCGCCATCGATGGGAGTACCGTACAGAGAAGAGATGTGAGAGGTGTGGTATGCATGTCGCCACAAAAACGCTGATGGACGACCCCGTGAGCTCGCAATCTGGGGTAGGAGAAGCACCACGTTTTGACGGAAAAGATGTTGCGCTCGAGGAAGAGAACCCCGACCGATCGGAATGGCGAATTTCGCGCGCTGTCGTTTAGAGTATCGTTACGACTACTACTACGCCGCCGACGGCCGCTTGTTGACGATGGATTCAATATAGCACACCTCACTTGATAAAGCCTGAGTAGCCCATCTGTGGCTTAGCCTGGGAGTTTTCTACACTCCTGCTGACCAAATACACGGGCCCACTTTCATTCATTTGGCGCCCTTTACTTCGCACTCGCCGCTGGACTCACGCTACCAGCTCTCCCTGATGATCACCACTGCCCCGTAACATGAAAATCATCCATCTCGCTGCCCTTCTCACCAGCACGTGTCTAGGAGCGGCATCCGTGGCCCCAGAAGGCTCCTCGGCGGAAGCCAACTTCGCCGCCACACTGGAGTACCGTCGGGCTAGGGTATCGGACCATGTGAGACGAGAACATGGCTTCGAGGACGCCGCCGTTTTCGTAGCAGCAAGGCCCCAGTCTGAGGATCCGGACGAGGTGCGTGTTCGCTTCCGGCTTGAACCCTCCCCTCGTGCAACGGAGATCGTCCGTCTTTCACTCGAGGTCAACGCGGAGGTCAAATACACGGCTCCTTATTCAGATCGTAGCCGACGCGACTTTCGGCCTACTTAGCACACCAAGGCATGGTGAATGGCTTTATATACCCAGAGTTTTCGTGAGAGAAAAATATAGAGAGGTGTGGCCCTCGAGATGATGAGAAGGCTGCTGGAATATGTACAGCTCTCGGGATGCTCGTATCTGCTAGTACTGAGTCACTATGGTGGTGATGGTACACGTCAGGTTCACTGGAAGAATCCTCGAGTCGTCGCTGGTTGGTTGCGAGTGTCTAGCGACAACCGCGGTGCCATAAAAGCATACAAGAAAGCCGGGTTCGTGGACAGAGGAGCAGCCGTGCCCGAGGAGCTGAAGCGCTACGAAGGCATCTTCCATTTTATCCACAACTTCGTCTACACCTTTGATGCGTCCACACCGTCCTCGCTCTCGTCAAACGACGACGACGACGATGACTCTTTGCCGTATCTCAAGCGTTCGGTTATGAAACCCTTCTTTAGTGAGCTTATTGTGGAAGGGATAGCCGACGAGGTGTATAGCAATTCATCATCATTGCTTGTCAAAGAATGACGTTCCTGTCTGCATTGCTGCGAGCGTTGCATTAGTGACAACAACACCACAATGCAGCTGTGCTCTCCGTTCCCTAGTGTACTTGCAGTCCTGCGGACCACAGAGGCCTCCGTTGGGATCGTTGAATATGACGGTATCTCCACTGCCCCGTGCTCATCATGAATAGAACAGGAGGCGTGTAGGGATACTGGCTCGAGGGGAGAAGCAGAGAACTCATCGAGGGCTAGGAGATGAGTATTGGCCCTTGAGTAGTTATCACGGAGGCGAGGCCCCGTTCGTGCCCCGGAGAGATGATGAAAGGCAGAATACGTCTTGGCCGGATCATGACATTTGTCAAAAACCCTCTCTCCCTGCGTACTCCATTTGGTGCCGTGGTCGTGTGTAGGCTCGGGTAACTCTTCTATCACGAAAATGAACCCCAGCCGCAGAGTGTCCAGCTGGGGAAGCGTCTGCCTGACTTCGACGGGCTGCCGCAAAATCGCACGCGACTAGAGACGTGTCTGATAGGACCAACCTCCACCACTCAAAGCTCAGTGCTTCGAACAGGTCGTCGGTGCTGGAGACAGCACGAAGATACGCCATTCCAATCGGGCGAGACCCTCGAGCGCATCATCATTTCCGTGCGAATCCATCTTGGTGGCTATTGATAGGGAGCTCATGGTGCTACTTCTCTGATCAAGAATTCCCTAGAATTTACTGTCCAACATGGGTACCACACTTCTCGCAACTCTACTCTGTGCGATATTCCCAGTGATGACTATGAGCCTGGGCCGCCGTACGACTGTCTACGTGGGAGGTCGACGCCGCATTAAAAGGCTGCCCCTGTCCAACTTCCTGGAGTACAGGCCGGCAAGTCCAGTAGACCGTATCCGGGCAACACAGGATTACACTGACTCAGCTATGTTCGTGGCAGTAGAGACCCGCTATCCACATCAGCCTGAGGTGAGCCATCGCTTCCGCCTATCAAGACGATCTGTTTCGTACTGCAGGCCGTTGTCGGGTCCGCCGAGTTTGGGGTTGTGAAGACCCCGAAGCATGGCGATTGGGTGTATATAACGAACATCTTCGCTCATGAGGGGTATCGGGGTGAAGGGGTGGAAGCCGAGATCCGGGTACTTGGTGTTTGGATCGATCACCGCCTATCGTTCCAACACCATATCAAGGTTAGATGTGCCGAAGCCAAAGCCAAGTTAGGCAGGCTGAGGCACTTGGGCTGGGCACGTGCTGGGATCACCGGAAAGAAAGTGATCAAAACCTACAAGGTGGCGATCGTTCCGGCCCTCAGTCACGCTGTCTCAGCATGGAAGGAAGGGCTGGAGTCAGCCACAGCAAAATCTGCCTTGCTGCAGGTTTCAGCTATGGTGGCGAGGATAGCCCTCCAGGCCCCACGGAGCAGCTCCAACGCGGCACTCTGTGTCGCGGCTGGCATCATGCCAGCAGACTTGGAGCTTGGTACCATCGCAGCCACCAGGCTCGCTGCACTTGGGTGTGCTAAGGCCCTAGACCAATCTCTCTCGGTCAAGGGCCTGACTCTCTTTGAGGGTCGCGATGGTGGTGATATGGTGCAGCGCTGGAGGGGTTTGCCCACTCAACCTTGGCACCCCTGGGTCACGACTACCATCTCGGAACGTGAGGAGGCCAAGAACTACGCGCTCGAGGCTCTCCAAACTAAGAATGCCATCTTCACGGATGGCTCGGTAGTCAAGGACGTCAAGACCGGCGCTGCTTTGGTCGTTTATCGTGAGGGCGTAGAGGTCTACTCCAATTTCTGGAAGCTCTCCCCTTACGCTACTATTACGGATTGCGAACTCCTAGGAGTTCTGGAAGCAGTCCGCTGGATTGTCTCGACGGCGGGTGACGAGGCCTGGGAGATTTTCACGGACTCTCAGGCGGTACTCAAGATCCTGTCGTCCCGATCATCCACGGCCCGGTGGGATAAGGCGAGACAGATCTATCTGTCATTGTCCGAAAATCCCTGGTAGGGTATCCCTTCGATGGGTACCGGGGCACAGTTCCATCAGTGCCAACGAACGGGCCGATGAGCTGGCAGCCAAGGGTGCCTCCATGAGGGAAGTCTCTGCGGAGACGGAAATCAGTGTGAGGACTCTTCGGCGGTATCAAGGAGAAGCTGGCCGTCTGTCACTGCGCAAGTGGTGGTCAGACAAGAGAGCCAGCCTGGGCACTTCTGTCAACGACTTCTTTTTACTGCGCTTCACACGCTCGTTTGTGGATCCGCGGGGAAGTCACGGCAGCTAGCAGTGCCGTTGTATTCGGAAGGGCCCCAACCCCAGCCCATCTCTATAGATGCGGGGTGGTCAACTCGCCAGAGTGTGACTGTGAGGCGCCGGTGGGGAACACGCGGCACTATCTCCTCTCCTGTCCGCTCCTGGAGCAGGCTAGGAATAGGGTCAAAGGTGGTGTCCCCTACCATTTATATAAACTAATTGTTGATTTGAAGCGACGCAAGTCCTTCAATCAACTTTGTTCGGCCCTCATGCAGTATCTCGATGCTCGCAGGGGCTTATTGTAGTGCCGGGTAGGCACAACTTTTGGTTTTCCGCCTCTGTTTTGTACGAGGCCCACCATTGAATATTTGCTGTAAAAAAATAATAATAGTAAATAGCAACAGCTGGAGCAAGCGTCGGAGGACTGGCGACTGGGACGGTGACCGCGAGGATGGAGGAAGATGCAGATGAAGTCGGTCGAAGCCTTAGAGCAGGAAGACGTGATGACTAATTCATGTATTGCTCGTTATTAAGGAAC